>AYEL01083448.1:0-36213 GCA_000484575.1 Olivierus martensii | reverse complement strand
GAAATACACCTCCAAATTCGTGTAGGAGAATCATAAAATGTTGTCTGTTATTACGTTACAGCACCCTCTGCCTAATTTGTCTTTTTTGAGGAACTATAATTTAAATTTAATTTTTATAAATTATTAATAACAACAAATAATATTGGCTGATACATACATCTGAAAATTAGACTTTTCTAATGATACCTTAGTTATAAAAATCGATACAGTGGTTCGTCCAAAAAAGGGACATCAGCCAACCACGTTTGACTAATAATATATATGATGAGACAGGGTCAAATATATATCCAATTATGGTGTGACAAGAGGGTTGTCACAACAATATCAACTATGCATGCTCCAAAAATGAAAGAAGTTAAAACAAGAAGTCACCCAGAAAGCGGTCGGCAACTTTTTAGATATTGCGGACCACTAAATTCGCAATATAAAATTTTGTGGACCACTAATATAATTTTTAAAGGTACAATTTTAAATTATATTTTGTATTGGAATAACTTTGTACTCGTGCATGCTTCATTTAATCTATTTATTGTAAACACGATTTTTAAGATTGCATTTTCCTGATTAAATAAAAATAAATTATGTCCTAAAGAGTTAAATTAGAATAGGCTACTAATAAAGAATAAGCTATTAATATTCCTCTATACATAGTTACTCTCACACATATCATCACATAGACTGAGTTGGAACGGTTCTTTGCTTCTTTTACATTTAGCATTTAATTTTGGCCCAGAATGGCTCCCTTAGTACTCTATTTGAGTGGAAAGGGGCAATCAAAATTTAGTCATCAAAAGAAGAAAAAGAGTTAAATTAATATTGCTTATTTTTCATTTTTTTAATCAAACTTACTTTTTAAAATATACTTTGCTTACAGTCTTTAAATATAGGCCCTTACGTGGAACTCAAATTTTATTTTCATTGTAACTAATCGAATTCCATGAAGATTTATTACAAGTAAACATTATCTAACACAAGTCTTTCTTGGTGTTGGGATTTTTTTTTCCGTCAGTGTATGTAAAATCTCTCATTCCAAATAAAAATATTTATCTAACCTCTTGAAGTGATCTCTTCCTCAGCAATTCCATTTGTTTATAGTAAGTAAATACAATCCAACCATTTAATGAATATTCATACTGAAATAAAGCAAGTTAAATAGTGCTTCAATTTAGGCTGTCAACATAGTTTTTTTTTCTTTGTGTTAATTTAAATCTGACAGACTTACTTCATGTAGGCATGCTTATATAACTATGGACCATATAATATAGAATCATCTCTGTGTTATGTACTTAATAACCCATTCTTTTACGTTATAAATATGGCTATTAATGCTTGGTAAACCAGAGAGAGCACTTGGCAGAAAAACAATAATTTATTATTATTAAATCAATACAGATACTGTCATCTATACACAGTGAATTTCTGATTCCAACTCAGCATAATTTTCTTTTCTGTGTGTCATTTTTAGTTTGATTATTATATTTTGGCCATATTTTAATTAGTATTATTAAAATATTTTGGATTTTTATTATTTTTACTTAGTTTTAATTAATGATATGGTATTATAAAATCTAAACTTGGTAAAAATGAAAAATGTAACGGAATATAGCAGAAAACTCGTGTTATAATTTATAAGTGTCATAAAGTAAAAACATTGTATCTTATTTACATTTTAATAAATTTTAACACCCTGTAACCATTTAAATGTCAATGCTGAGTCAAGATGAAATGTTTATTTGTAGACTGTCCTAACAGCAATGGCCTACATTACATGCTTTTATAGAAAGACACAATTTGTTAGAAATGGCTAAAGAGGGCCATAGGAGATTGAAAACATTCACACATATCATCATCATCTGCATTGATTTAATAATAATAAACTGTTTTCCTGCTTAAACTGCTTTATAGTTTTTTCGTGCATTTTTCATAAGCAGCAGAATTTGAAAGATTAAGATTATGGCTACTGACTTTTAAGTATAAGTCATCCCATGGTTATGCTAGTATTCTGAAATAAAATATAGATTAGATTTAATAAAACTCTTTTTTTTTCAGATTTATGAAAAATATATAGTGTGTATTATAGAAAATTCCTGACTTACATAAGTAAATCATTCAGCAAAAACTAAGTTGATACATATATATATGTATCAAATAATACTCAATATATAGAAGTATTTTCTATGCAATAAGTTTACTAATATGTTAAAAATAGTTAAATTAGCATATCTTTGATCTTTCTGCTTGAGCACAACTATAAAGCAGTAAATTCAAAAAATAGTTTAAGACTGTAGAAATTATATTACTTTATTTGACTGTTTTCAACTCTCCTTTGGGGTATTTTGATGATGACCTTGAAGAGTTGAAAACATTAGTCAAATAAAGTACAGTAAGACCCCGTTTAACGCGGGGAGATACGTTCCAAAGAAACAAAGCGCTAAATGAAACAGTGTTAAACAAGGTCATCTTAACACGTAAATAATGGGAATAGGTGAAACAGGGCAGTGAATAAAAAATATATGTAGCATTTTTATTTTATTTTGTAGTATTATTACTATTGTATTACATTAATTATAGACATTTTTTATTGCTAAATATCGATTACTGTTGTATTACATTAATTATAGACATTTTTTATTGCTAATATCGATTTTTATTCATAAATCATTTATGAAAATCAAAAATATTCAAATAAATAATTTATGTTTGTGATATGGAAGATTCTTCCTCATTTTGAGACATTTTATTTTTTCATTAAGAAGTCATTCAATGTTGTTTGCCTTTGCCTTTTTTGTTCAGCAAACAATTGTCGATAGCAAGACATTGCATCCATGACAATTCTGAACTTCCATCAAAATTTGGATCATTTTGTATAAACTGATCCGTAATTTTCGTAATAGTGGCTAAACTTGTTTTGACAAAAATATCGATGGAAAAAACATTCTAACTTTGAGGAACTACAGTATAGTTCGAAGTGGAAGTATTCCGGTTAAAACTAAAATGGGATAATTGTTATTTGTTATTACTGTAAAATAACATTGATGACCAATCATAAATATGAACTGTGATCGCAGTAGATTTCTGCACTGCATAGATATCAAATGCACTGCGAGATGGCATAGGAGTATCAAAGCAACAAATTCATGCAATTTTGGATTTATGTGAGTATAACGGTTTGAAAAACCACGCCAAAGAGAATCAATAAAAAATATAAAATTTGAAAACAACAGTGTTATAGCGAAACAGTGTAAAATGGAGCAGTGTTAAGCGGGGTCTTACTTTAATATAATTTCTGCAGTTTTGAGCTATTTTTTGAATTTACTTTATAGTTATATTAAAAAATAAGCATCTAAGTCTGCTAGATGACACTTACCATCTTGGAGGATTCAGACTGAATTCCAAATCCCACAATATCCTATTTTTCTAGAGGATCTGAATCCAGACTCAGCTCATTAAAACTAACCTAATAAAATGTGAGATAAATGATGAAATTAGGAAAAAATGCTCATATTGCTATATTATAGCTTTATTTGCTTTGATCAGTATATTTTCTTAAAAGTCTGAATTTTTATATAAGTATGATCTATGTAATTTGTGAATTGCTTGCATATTTGCATAATTTTCACATTTTCTCTTCAAGAAATGGAGTGAAAACATTATCCAGAGAATTTTCACAAGGTTTTTATAAATATGGCTTTGAATTTAAGATTTAAAATAGTTAATAATTATTCTAAAATGAAATGTTTTGGAATTATATAAAAATATATCTGGATTAAATAAAATTTATTAATAAAAACAAAAACTATATTATTAGATCTAATTAGTTTGTGCCAAATTCCTTCTTTCTTACTGTATGTTATCCATTTTATTTTCTAAACCTATTGAGTTCACTTGTTAGTTAATAAATTTTGCAAGTAAGAAGTTACTATTGCACTTGTAAAAAACACTATCTATCTGTATTATCCAGAGTTTGCTCTGATTTATATCTAAGAAATAATTTAATTACATAATCAAAAAATATTTTCTAAAAACATCAAAATAATGATTTAATTATTATAAGAATAAATATGATACTTGCAAATCAGGATCTATCATCATAGCAGCAGCATTTCATCATCAATTGCAGGATATTTGATTTTAACAGTTATACTGTTACTGTTTGATTAATAAATCACTATTTAAATGATTTATATATATAAATCATTTATATATATATATATATTTAGAAAAAAATATGAATTTTTATATTCACACACATACACTAACATATTTACATCAAACTTTATTGTTTAAATAATTTTGATTTTAAATCCAAATAATATAGCAATTAAATTTACAAATGAATTTTATACAATAATTGTTAAATAAATTATTAAAATCTAAGTATAAAATTCACTTATAATAATTTTAGTGATTTTATGAAGCACACACACTTCACATACAGAGTATAACTAAGTTTTTCATCAGTTTATCAATTAAGATTTTCCATAATAAAATCCATAAATATTTATTGTTTATTCATATAGGAAGCTTTTAAAACAAATATTTGTACTATTATATTCATACATTAGTTTGTTATAATTTCTTATATAAATTACAATATTCTAACCTTTTTGAACATTTGTTTTCAATATGATATCATAAAAATTCTTTATTGGCAGGTAAAGTCTAGTTAAATATAAATTTGATTGAAAGATATCACATACAACAAAAGTAATTTGTCGGGATGCTTATTATAAATAAAATAATCAAATGAACCATATATATATATATTTAACAGACAGACATATATGTTGCAGCATATTAATTTTTATAATATTCCACAATCCCAAAAAACACTAATTGCAAATAAAGCATCCAAAATAAAATGACAGATACTCAGGAAAAAATATTGTAAATATATAAACTTTGTATAAATCTGGCCTTGATTATTACAAAAAAAAGAATAAAAATGGATATTTTAATGTATAAAATTTATCACAAGATGATATTAACAACCTTTTTAGGTTTATAACAGTTATACTAAATAGATGCATATATTTAAAATTAAAATTATCTACAATTAGTTAAATGTTAAAAAAAAATTATAATAATTTATCTGAATAAAGTCATTATCTAATTTTATTCACAAAATTACATAGATGAAAAGTATTTCCACATATACAAAACAAATAAGGCCAATTAATTATGAAAAAATTATATATAATGGCACAAAAACTAATGTAAAATTTAAAATATAAATTATATGTAACAAAAATGCATTTGATCCATCGTTATTTACAACAACAAATCACAAAAACAAATTTTAAAATATCTGAATCAAATGAAACAAAATTATATTTTGATTTTTAACGAAATGATTATAAAATCCTGATAATTAATCTCTGGAATTATTTTTAGCACCAAGTATCTAGTTTCTTTCTATATATGAAATTTATAATAATACAATTATATATTCTTACAAGCTCATTTCACATACAAAACAAAAAAAAATTTTTTTTGTCTTATTGAAATGAATTGTTTTTTTTAGAATTTTGGCCTTCTATGACCTTTTCATTTTTATTAACTATCACAGATGAATGTGTAGTGGATGATGAAAATTCAGTATGATTTTGGTTATAAGTTAATATATTTTGTTGAATATTTTCATTAGTAAGCTCACTGCAACTTTGTGTACGAGTATACTTAGAAACTATTGATACTTCAATCCATCTAGAATTAGATTCAGTCAAATTGCTTGGAAAAGAATTTGGTCTTGTGTTGATTTCAATTGGAATATTTTCTTGATCATATTTTACAGTTTCATATCCTGGTTCTGTGAAATCAATTTCTGCTCTATCTATTCTTTCATAATTTGGATCACTGAAGTCACTTTCACAATGTTGAACTCTTTCATAATCTGGATCTTCAATATTATGTTGACCCACTCTTTCATATCCGGGATCCACTTCACTTTCAGCTCTGTGAACTCTCTCATAGTCAGGATCTTCATCATCTGGATCATTCATCATTTGTGTGTGTCTGACACTTTCATATCCAGGTTCTGATTCATCACAAGATGAAATTCCATTAAAGTCAATGGTTTGTGTTCTTTCATTACTTAGATCACTTGAATCTATAGTATCATTTGCTTTCACGGATTCATAATCTGGATCATCACCAATATTTCTTTTCACTGCCTCATATCCTGGATCTGTAGCATCACTATCTGACCTATGAAGTTTTTTAACTTCTTCATATCCAGGATCAGAATCTTCTAAAGAACCAGAACAATTATTTATTAATAAATTATTTTCAGTTCTTGACTGTTCTAATGTTATCATTTCATTCATCTTCCTATTTGTCCTTTCTTTTAATTTTTCATAAGGTGGCTCACAAATTCCATTCTGAGGTTGTTGCCTTATTTTTTCATAAAGAGGATCATCACAATCACCCTTTACTTTTTCATAATCAGGTTCTATTTCTTCTTTATTTTGACTTTTAATAGCTTCATACCCTGGCTCAATATTTTTAGTCCAATTTTTCTGCCCATAATCTATTTCAGAAGAATGAAGTGGAACTGGGGGAACATAAAAATTATTAGATGGAAAGAATTCCTCTCCACTTGGACTACGTGGTATCCATACAGGAGTTGATACGTTGAATACTTCATCAGATATTACTTCAAATTTGTTATTTTCCTCTGCTTCAGATGAACATCGTACTGATTGGACACGTTTTTTTCGTACTTTGGCATACATATCTTCTATTTTATTTCCTGCTTCGTTAAAATTTAACAGGCTAGCACCTTCTCCTAAGTGTATAGTTTTGCGTTGTTTGTTAGATTTATCAACAACTGAATATAATCCATTCATATCTGTTGGAGAGGGTGCAGATGTCCCTGAATTTGCTATATTTGGCACACAACTTCCACTTGATGATGTAGATGCTATTGATGCTATCAATAAATAAATAAAAATAAGTAAATAAATTTATGTTCTTAATATCCTTTTCTTTAAAATTTTAATTTATTTGAAAAATGATATTTTAACAGATTTCAGTATTTAATGAAATTAAATAATTATGTAATCATTATCAATATTATTATGATAAAATTATTAGAATACAATATAATTTTTAAATATGATAGAATATAAAGCAAGCTTTAAGAAGAACCATATTCATAAAAAAATCTTATTTAGTATTTTTGAACAAGATTTTGGATATCTGTCCAGTCCAACTAAAATAGAACAACAAATTCAAAATTGTAACATTTATATATTTGAATACATATACCCTTATTATATGAATTTTTTGTGTACTATTTATATATGGTTGTATTAACAATAAATAAAAATTATATAATAAATACATATACCCTTATTATATGAATTTTTTGTGTACTATTTATATATGGTTGTATTAATAAATAAAAATTATATATCATTAACTCTCCGTTTTTATATTAACATTTGCATATTAAAAGAATTTTTCCTCAATTGCTAGTAGTGCTTTAGTTAAATTGTAACATTAACTCTTTATGCCTAATTCGTGTATCCCAAATATTTGTTTTATTGGGTAAGATGCATTACTCACTCTATGGAAGTTTATCTTCATTTCTGCAATTAATTGCCTGATAATGCAATTGATGATTATAAATGTCCCTTCTCAAGAAAAACTCGATATTAGGATCTTTTTCAGGACAGACATTAATGATAGAAGTCTCTTTCCATTTTATTATGATATTTTGATTATGCAAAAGAGAGCTAAGAATAGAAACTATTTTTATCTAACTGTATATCTTTTTTGGTACTGATTAATATGTAATTTCAGATTATATTAAACTATAATTATTTTTATTAGCAGTCACTTCAGACACTATCAGAAGCTGACAATTGCGAGCAAGGTTGAAGGATGAAGTTCAACAATCTATGGCCAGTTCTTCCTGAAAAACTGGATGCATAGGATCTGGAATTGAACACAGAGCCTCCAAACTGATGATATATCTCCATGCATAAGTTGTTTGAAATCAAGGCAACCAGCTGGAAATATATATAGACATTTCTATAGTTACAAACATTTGTACTTACAAATGTGAAATTTCATTTTCAAATTTCACAAATATTTCAAAAACTCTTCAATAATTTAAAAAATATGATAGCAGAATTCACTAGCAATCAATATTATATAAAATTACATAGTTATCCTATTATAGCAGTATTTCAAGATAGTGATGATTACAGGGAAAAACTCTCTTTATAATTGGAACTTTTTGTTTAAATCTGTGAAATAAACTTTTAATTGATACAATTTGAAATATATTACTAAACACAGTATATATAAAATTATTTCAATAGTTTTGAGATCAAATAATAATATTTGAGTTACAAACAAAATTTATGTACAAATTAAATTCATACTACAGGAGTTTGTGTATAAGATTTGTTGCTGCTTAATATTTGGCTTTCCCAATCCTGTTTTCATTTCTGGGATTCGAGATTAAAGAAAGTAATTTTCCTGGAATCTGGCATTTTTTTATTTATGAATCTTATGTTTTTTAATATAAACAAATACATATTTTTATTTAACTTTTATTTTTGATAATGAATTAATGAAAATTAGAGTAAGATTGTACATATTAACCTTAAAATTATTAAAATACTTTTACATTCACATTGAAAAATCTGAAAATATTTCAATCCAATAAAATACTTGATACTTAAGAGATATAATGGACCATAACAATATATTTTTCCTGAAATTTATCAATTTTCACCAACTTTTCTATTAAAATAATAAAATATAAAAGAAATCATCAATTTTTGAGTATAAATAGTTATTTTAAGTATTAATTTTATATAACTTCATCAATAAATTTTTATTGAAATGGTTCAAGTTTGAGAGCTAGTAAAATGTGCTCAAATTGTAAGTGTGTTTAGGTTCAAATCTTACCAAAAATTTAACATATCAGTATAAAATTTTCAGAATACATTAAAAACACATGGGAATAGATTTTTGTATATCACAATTTTGGAATATCTTAAATTTTATAAGTATATTATTTTAAAGTATTTTATATAATTTTATAACATTTTTATAATGAATTTTTTCAATCCTCTTATAATTTTATTAGTTTATCTGATGAAGATATTATGAAACTATACATAGAGGTTTCTAAACTCTAAGTAGTTAGTAATTTTCCATGCCATTTAATGAAAAAATTATAATTAACATGAAAAAATTAATTAATTAATTAAAGCTTATTAGCACATGGAAGTTAGAAATGCAATATAGGGCAATTCTAAAGTTAATGTTGATATAAATTACATGGTTTCTCAGTTATTCTAATTTTCAATTTGAATTAAATTTCAATCTAATACTATTTTTGGTTGCTCAAAATGAAAATACTACCAAATGGCAAAGAAAATAACAATTATTCATAGTCAATAAAAAAAAACTGATCCCACAAAAAATATGTGCAATTCCTGGGAACCAGACATTGTTGCTGCTGTTTTCTTGTAATGAAATTTTACATATTCCATAGAATTTGCTATGAGGCTGATGCTCTTGTTTATGAGAAAAACAAAAACTAAAACATTAAAATTCTATTTTGATTATATTGAAAATGGATTTGATCATCTGAAAGTATTAAATTTAAATTTTTTTTATATGAATTTGATTCTTAAAGCTAACATTATATTCTATAAAATTAAGAATAAAAACTGCTGTTTTAATTAAAATAATAAAACTGAAAAGCCTTATTTCCCATCTTTTTAAAATTATATACAGTAAACCCTTGCCAAATGCAGGGTTATGCCATTAATGCATTGCATGCATGGCAAAATTGTGTTCTGCAAAGTTAACTTTCTATGAAAAAATTTATTAGGTATAGTTCAAATTAAGAAAGTATGTATGATTTAAACAAACCTAAATATTATTGTAATTAAAAGGAAAAAATAAAACAAATGTTAATTGAAAGGATTTTTATTATTGCTTAATAAGTAGTTAAGCAATAATAAAATTATTAATAATTATTTAAATTTAAAACATAACATAAATTTAAAAAGCTGGTGATTTTTGCTTGGAACAATGACTGACACAACACTTTAAAAGTTTTACAGTAGGGAGCGCAGATTTTTCAATTCTTCTCAAAGTGTTCTTATGCTTGATTTGTTTATTACTTATTCTCTTGCAAGTGATGAAACATGTGTACCTTTTTTTAACTTATCTAAAATTTCAATTTTCTGAGATAATGTAAAAACTTTGCGTCTTTTTTGCTGCTTTGTCATCATCATTCTCTCTTTTAAATGCCATATTGAATTTTTGAAATTAAAAGAAATACAAATACAAAAGTAGAAGAGGATAAATACTGATAAATACATGATTACAGCTCTGCTAACGTGAGTGAAATGATTGCAACTTGGCTTGGGTCATTCAGCTAGCAGGCAGCATCAAAAGAGTTGTCAGATGCGCGTGTGGGTATCGTTGCAAATACCCACGTACTCATCCGTGTACCGCGTATGAATGAAATTCTAGTGTTGGACAAATTAAATAGAAACAATTAAGATAACATGTATGTGCAAAATCATGTTTTACAAATCTGCACTTGGCAAGGGTTTACTGTACTAAGTTTGTAAATATAATTACATACATTAATATTTTTTATTAAATGGTGCTATTACACTGCAATTTTCAATAAAATCTATTTCTTCAATTGTTATTACTTATGCTTGTGCATTTATAGTTGATGCATTATTTTTCTACCTTGCATCATGTGGTATCAATGAGAAATTATTATTTTTTATTTTAATTCTTAGTTTTGTATTTTGGTTTCTTAACCAATTTCTTTGCATACTTTATTTTTATAATAATAAATAAATATGTTATAAACTGTCATAAGTTTTTCAATTCTCAGATATTGATAAACTCTCTATGTATTGTTAAAAAAAATATCTAATTTAAAGTGAAAACGAATATTTGCATTAAAAATGGACCAGAGATATCTTCTGAATGCCAGCTGCTTCATAAAATGTAAACTATATATAAATATAAATATAAATAACCTTTTAAAGAAAATTTATATATGAGGTGAAAACAAAGCAGAATGTTAATACTAATAAACCAAACAAACTGTAGCAGCATCTATGTGGGACTCCAATTATGCTCGACCATAAACAATTATCCGGCCTTTGTAAAACCTCCCCTGTCCTTTTCATTTGTCAAAGACTATTCAGAAACACAATACAGAGTAAAGATATAATAAAATCAATGATTATTGGATGAAAAATACAGCTGAATTTTACAATTCAATATAACGTGAAAAAATTAGAATAAACATAAATTTTCTTTAAAAATATAACAAATTAAGAATATAGTATAGAAATAATAACAGAGGGATAGGGAATAAAATACTCAAAAATTATTTCATTTTACCTAAGAAGAATAATTTTTTTAATTAAAAAACGAAGTATACAGAATTAAATTAATTTAGAGGGCCAAATTAGCCAAAATTGGAAATTTTTTTACACGATCAGAAACTATATGATAAAAGAACCACATCCTGAAAATTTCAAGCACCTAACCTAAAAAATAATGAAAATATCGCAATTTATAAAAATGTACAAATTTTTAATAAAATTATGAAATAATGCTGTGTCCGTCTCATTTTCCAGATTCAGACCCTATATGTGATAAAGTGTTAATATAAATTTTTCAGTAGAGTGAAAAACTTTGTGAGGGGGAATTTCAGGTTTTTGGTTATACAGTAGAAACCACTTATTAGAAACACTTCATAACCAAATCCGTTTTGATGATAACTGATAACATTAAGCAGTTGTATGTTTTGTGAGGGGGAATTTCAGGTTTTTGGTTATACAGTAGAAACCACTTATTAGAAACACTTTATAACCAAATCCGTTTTGATGATAACTGATAACATTAAGCAGTTGTATTTTAAAAAAAAAAACACAATTTTCAAAATTTTATTATTATACACATACAACACATATTGTATTTATGCTGTTATATACAGTGTAACCTCCATTCAGCATTTTCATCTGAACTTCAGAAAAAACTACGGATACAGAAAAATGATGGATGCAGGGTTATATAAAATGAAAAGAAAATTAAATTTAGATTAAAAGAAAACACTAATTTTAATGCAAAGACCTATAACAGATTGATGAACTTTTGTTGAACTTTTATATTATGTAATCAATTAAGCAAAAAGTGAAGTGAAATGATTTACACTTATAATGTTGCCACTTCCAGTTTATAGAAAATCACAAAGTATTAGAGCAATACTAGGAAAATTCTTATATCAAAAATAATAATTTTTAATTTTTTTTTTTCACTAAAGGAAATTATAAAGTTACTAAATCTGTATATCAGAAATTTTAAACTATATAATATTTTTTCATCAAAAACATTAAAAATCATCAGATCTGGAAACTTGTAAGGTTGCACCATTCATAGCAGGAAGCAGGAAGCAAGACGTGCATTACGTGTATGGTGTGAATCCATTTAAAGCCACTGCAAAATTTTGAAAAGCAGTCATATTTGTAAACATGAATTTATTAATTAAAAAACGTACAGAAATCACATTTTTCCACTTAAGTCGAATCTGCATTATTTTAAAGGCGGATGAACATTTATCTTCAGATTTTCTTGTTTTTTGCCTAAATTGCACTGAAAATGAAACAATAAATGAACTATTAACAAACAATAATGTTTATTTTAATATTTAACCAATATTTTAGTATTATCTGCAATATTTTTTTAATTTTAAATGTGGTATTTTATAGCAGTCTACTGATTCTGATAATAGCCAAGTTCTGATTACTATAAACAAGAGTTTTTATAATGCATTTTAATATGAATGATTCTGGACCATAAATTTTGATAACATTAAATGCTTGCTAACAATATCTGAGATTATAATAAGCAGTTTATACTGTATATATTAAAATTTAGAATGTGTAAATGGTTTGATAAATCAATTTTTATTTTGTGTATTCTAATATATAAAGTTTAACCAATATTTTAGTATTATCTGATATAGGTAACTAAAATATTTTCTGCAGTAGGTATTTTTGTTTTGTGTATTCTAATAAAATATTTAATGAATCTATAAAATATTCTAATAAGATATCAAAAAATCATGGACCTTAGTCATTTTTGCAAAAAAGAAGTTCAAGAAATTTCCAAAATTCCAGTTGATGACCGAGAGTCAGAAGTGTGCCTATTTAGTTCTCAAAGTGTTAATCTCGTAAATCTCTGAATAATCAATTATTTTTCCTACATATCATACGAAATACCAAAGTCCAGAGACATTGACTGTTTTTATAAAAGTACTCATTCTTTAATTCTTAATTACTTAAGTACTTATTTTTATAAAATTGTTTGCTTCCCTTTAAAGACTCTATTAAATACTTGTTTACTTATATCACAAAATAAAAATCAAAAAGCTATATTTTTGTCTATTGATTGTGTTTTTATAAATAATCAGTCAACAAAAATATGAAATTGAAAATGTTTTTTCAGTTTTTTCATACTGTTTTTTCAAAAGCTGTTTATCATTCAGTAGAGGATCAGGAATAGTAAATAAAAAAGATGTATCAAACATATAGAACATCAATTTATTATATTATATTCATTTTTGATACAATTAAATATTAAAATTGCAGTATTTGCTTACTAGCAGCAAATTAAGAAAATAGGTACACTTATTCTATTAGTTATGCAATCATTGCTCAATATTTAATTGTAAAATTAAAGAATTTGTTAAGTGAAAATTCATTGCCACCTAGTATATAGTTGGTCAATTTGCCTTGATTACTTCAGCAGATTGATTTGATGTTTATATATGTAAGATTTTCAATGATTCTTGAGGCATTTCGTGGTACCAAGTATGAAGTAAGTTTTTCTTAAGTTATTTAAGGATTGCTTTTCATTTATGCAGCATCCATCTTATTCCAACAGTTTTCTATTGGAATTAAGTTCTGGACTATTCTCAGGCCATTTTAATGACTTGACATTATTATTCACCTCCTAGCCAATTTTCACCTGTGGATTGATAAAAATTTACAAATCATTTTCAATAGAATTATAAAAGGAAATAATTTTTTTGAAATTTGGTTTGTTTTAGATAATTGTATTATCATTTTAGTTTTGTGATGTGGCATAGAATCATCATGGAATATGCAGTTGCCAGCAATAGTTCTTTATTGTTGGTAATAAGTTTATCAAGAATGTCTTTGTAGCTAGGCATTTACTGTATTGCTTAAGAATTCAAGATAACATACCCTTTTATAGATATGATCCCATATCATCTGAGACACAAGGTATTTATACTGTAAATACAATGCAATCAGGATGAAATTTTTCACCCTTTCTTCATATAATAGTCTATTATCCATTTTAGCTATGAGCTCTGAATTTTAATTCATCAGAATAAATAACAGATTTCCACATACTTCTAACTAATTAGTGTTCTTTTTGTCCACTTTTCATTTGCTTTTTCATTTTTGTAGTCAATATTGGCTTTTTTCATAGGGTATCATGGTATTAGGCAGCAGAAAAGTTTTTGTACCTTAGTGGTACTTGCATTAATGCCAATATGCTCTTCCCATTCAAGTTTTAGGTCAATTGTTGATTCTCTTCTGTTTCAAAGATTACTCAAATTTTTCAGAATTCAGTCTTGTGATGCAGAAGACTTTTAAGAGCATATCTACTTCTCTCTTTCTCAGTGCTGCTGCTCGTTTCTTATAATTTCTTTAATAAATGTACTATTGATGACAATTAAGTTCTTGGCACTAACTCATGTTGAAAAACCTTAAGCATCTAAAGCAACAGCTACACTTTTCTTACAAAGCATCAGTTATGATAATTTAGTCATCATAAGAACACCACTCTTAAAGCACAGCACTAACTATTACATGTATCATGTATTTGTTCTTTTTATAGTCATCTATTAGATGATGAAATTACCAGTGGCATATTACATCATCCAAGAAAACTTACTGTAACAGGATGATGTAATATGAACAACTGATAATGCTGAATGTTACATGTATATATACATTGCCTTTTTTTAATGTACAGGTCAAGCCTGGTTTGAGGCCCTGAAAAAAAAGCCCAATTCTACAAGCAAATATAATTTGTATTGAAAATTCAATTTGCAAGCTTTATCCCACTTTTACAAAAAATTTATAACAAGCAAATGTTTAAAATTGGATTACAGCATGCCTTTTTAATGAGGAGGAATATAACCAATACCAATATCATTTGTTCTGTTTTTACATCACATAGACTCCTTTTAAATATATACAGTTGGATCTCCATATATGGAAATTGAAGTTGTCTTAGAAAAATTTCGATATATAGAAACTTCGTTATATAGAAATCTGAATTTTCTCTAATGTAGTATAGTAGTTAAGTGATATTTTATCCGTATTGCCTTTTTCGCAGCCCCTTGATGGCAGTGATGGTGCCTCACCAATTTACGATCGGGTGAGGAGTGATACTTTCCAGCGGGCCGACCTCGGGTCCCCACACAGTTAAACCGCCATATCTCATAAGGGAGAGGGCTACTTGTAAAGCTTTATTTGTACTTGTAAAGCTTTACTTGTAAAGCTGTAACCGCCATATTGTCTGGAGAGGGCTACTTGTAAAGCTCATTACAGGCTGGCCAACACCTATAGTGGGATAGTTGAATGATGCGGAATAGGCTGTTATACTTAAAAAGCAAAATTACCTGTAAATAATCACAAAATAATATTTAAAACAGGGATATAAAACCTAAAAATACATAAATAAATAAACTGTACAAAAATCATTCATTTTATTGCAACTTTAAGTATTCCTATTATTGTAGTCTCCATCATGTTGTGACGTAGGCAGATTTATAAAGACGCTTTTTGTATGACACAAAAATTGGATACAGTTTTTGTTTGATACAAAAATTCGGATACAAAAATAGATCATATAAAAATTTGATACAAAAATTCCATTAGTGGAATTTTTGTATCCAAACACAGGACCGGTTTAACAGATAAAAAAAGAAATTTTTGTGTGTATTGAAAAGCTATTTTAACAAGAACTGTCAGTAATTATAAAACAAATACGATTATGTTTTCAAAATTATTGAAATGTGAACTATTTTTTCCAATATAATTAAAAGATTAAATAAAAAACAAATATAAAACAACCAAATATTTTTTGTTTTCATTTTTTCTGTCTCATATTATTTCTATCCTTATTTAAACAAGCTTTTTTTTTAAAATCTCGAGATTCTCCAGAATTTTCGAAAGGGAATCTGGAAACTTGATAAAAAAATTAATTACTGATTTGGGAATTCTCGAATCTGGAGAAAGCAAAAAGTTTGGGGAAAATAAAATGGAAGCTGGCATTTTATAGCTAACTGTGTTGATTAGTAACAAAATAATTTATTATTATTATTACTGAATTTTATTTCAAAAAAAAGAAATATGATATAATCACGTTTTATTTCTCGCAAATTCTCGATAGAAATATTTATAAATTAGTACACGAATATAATAAATAGTAAATTCTCTATAGCTCAGAATATTTAATCATGTAAGTAATTTTTGTTTTTGAAAATATGTTATAAATTTTGTACATTTTTCATAATTAATAATAGTTATTAAGTGAATATGCCTAGTCGCTTCTATTGCTAGATAGTTTGGAATTCAGGATGAAATAGCAGATTGTTAATATATATTTTTTACATTAAATCAAGAATAACAAATATGCTGTTGCTTGTTATCTAGAAATGTATCTATTCCATTGCACAAAAATAACTATAAGGAATATCAGAATTATTTTTGCATATTATATGGAATCCTTAAATTCAGAATGAAACAGATGAACATTCGCCATCTTTAAATTGTTAAATATAAGGATGATTAAAGTGGCTTCAGTAACTCGACTATCTTACTTATACCATAAAAATCCAAAACTTTAATCTCATAAGTTGTCTGTCCGCTAATTTTAAATGGTTAAAGAAAGAATGTTACGGACTAAAACTATTTTATTTTTTTACAAAATATTTAAAGTTTCTTAACTAGTACTTTGCAAAACGAACAGAAAATTTTTGATACCATTTATAATAATAATTAAATGGTTAATTGAAAATAAATTAGACATATTTAAAAAATAATGTTTTACATTCATAGAAGAATACAGATATGAAGATGCTATTTTTCATCGTTCTGCTCTTCATCAGTGGTAAACTTTTTCTCATAAATTTAATTTTTAGATATTTATTAAATAATTTATTTAATGTTTTTAATTAATATATTGTACAGGACCGGTTTGCTTCTCACTGTCAACTGCAGAAAAAATTTTGGTTTGCCCTCCACAATTAAAAAGAGGAATATGCCGTGCCGAATGTGAAAGACTGAAAGTACCAGTATGTTATAATTCAAAGCCAGCATGTTTCTGTAAATTGATTATACGTATTGGAAACTGAAGAAAGTAATAAATTTGACTTTGATAGAAAATGCAATGAAGTTATCAAATTTTATCAATTAATGTTTGAGTTTTAAATACATACAAAATATGTTACAAATATATTCCAAACAATGTATTTGCTGAAATATTTCTGAAAGTATTGATAAATAAAAGTGATTTTTGATATACATGTGTTCTTCAACTTTCAAATATAATTCTTTTATAAGTTTTCTTCTTAACATGAAAAGTTCGTAACTAGAAATCTGCTTTTATGCATATCGAGAACTATCCAAAAATTATGTCATTTTTAGTATTAAGTTGTAAAAGTATATAAAAGATAAATCACTTGATATTGATAATTTAATCAAGTATATATTCTCCATTTGAATCAATAATTCTCTTCCAACGTTGTGAAAACTTTAAAAATTCATGTTTAGGCAATTTGAGACATGTTTAAACAATTAAGTTAGGTAAGGTAGATTGCTATCACACGAGAGATCTACTGCCATATCACACGAGAGATATACTGTATCTGGCGGTGGACACTTATAAAGCCATCAGAGGCTGTCCAACACCCATGATGAGGTCAATCTGATGGTTGAAGAATGGAATTCTACGAACCAAGCCACCCCTCTTGAAATTGGAGGTAGGGGACCTGGATTTGAATCCGGATCCTCTAGGGCATTACTTTTTGGGAAGAGTTGATATAATATTGTCTAAAATAACTTATTAATCGGACAAATCAAAATTACTTATTCAGAGCTTTGAGTATGAATTTCAATTTGGAATTTTGATGAAATCTCCGATATCTTGAAATTCTGTCTTCACAAGACAAATAATTATGTAGTTTCACAATACATTGATTACTAGACAATTTCGCTATCGTAATATTTAATATTCATATATAATTTTTGAAAATTATAATTTGAAAACAAAATGTTATATTTACACATACGAAACTTTGTCACTGAAATGTTCATAATTGGAGGATGTATTTTTTATTTAAGTAGATAAATGAATATAACAGATTACATTCTTTATTTATGAACTTTTCTTTTAAGCTTAAATAGGTACATAACAGAAAATAATTAAATTATGTTACAATATTCAATATTTTAAAATATTTCTTATATGATTTCAAACATGAATGAATCAGTAATACGAAAAAATATGGAAATATAAAAAATTCTTAAACAGGTAACGATTGATATGTTTGCCTGAATACATATAAGAAAAAATTATGCACTGGCACATCTGTCATATATAAATTTTGAAAAACAATGATATAAAATTGCATACATAATATTCAAATTTGTTTCATTTTAATATATAGAATGTGTTCAATATTTAATCGATAGAGATCATTCAATATTGACTCATTGATATCATTTTCAATAAGCTTCCTACTTAGTGTGGTTAGGTTACGTTAGCTGGATAAATCGCCATGTGGCACTAGAGATATTCTGTATCTGGAAGCGGCCACGTATAGAGCTCATCACACGCTGGCCAACATCCATGATGGTATCAATCGGATGGTTGAAAGATGAGGAGATGGGGATGACAAGCGGGACCCAAACCTCCCCTGAAAAACTGGAGGTGTGGGACTCGGATTTGAACCCGGATCCTCCATCATGGTAGCCACAACTTTATCACGTAGCCATTGACCGACGGTGATAAAATTATTAATACCCCTTGCTAAAAAAAGCAGCGTGACAAAACTTTATCACGTAGCCATTGACCGACGGTGATAAAATTATTAATACCCCTTGCTAAAAAAAAAGCAGCGTGACAAAACTAACAATAAAGATATAACGAATTATTAAATGACTATTTTTATCATTCGGGAATAAATTTTATCTTAATTAAGTTATTTGGGATAAAGTTAGTTCAAATTATAAAATAGTTACAAAATTTATGAATTCCTAGTGTTTAATATAAATTCAAATGTCGATAGTAGTTTATTTACTTCAGTTTGAAATCTGTTATCAGAATAAATGAACGGTTGTTGTTTAAAAAAAATTCTTGAAAATATGATAAACATGAAAACATTTTTGCTCCAAGTCAACAACAAATGATATTTTATATGATATCAAATTCACAATTTTAATTGGTTACATTCACAATTTGATATCAAGATTATCATCAGACCAAAAACTGAAAAAATTTATAGCGTTTTCCTTTATGAATTTTAATAGTATAAATTATAAAAAAATTCTCCAAAATTTTTAAAATATCTGCATTAATATATTCGAAAATAAACGTAATTTGAAAAGTATATTAGAAATCGGAGGAAGAGCCAAAATATGTTACTCTGCTTCATTCTTTCAAAATTATCTTTAAAACCAGAGGTTCTTAACCTTTTGATGACTCCAGACCTCAATTAATTATCCAATTTGGTTCCATACCCCCTTTAAGTTCACAAAAATGAGAAATGACAAATATACAAGCAGCTATAACTATTTTATAACATTTTAAAATAAATAACAATACCCAGAGATCGAGTCCCATACCCCCAGCATTTGGTTCCCATACTCAAAGGGTTATGGATATCCCCGGCTAAGAATCCCTGTTTTAAACCATATTGTTATATACGATTTTAGTTTTATATATTTAGAAAATGTTAATAATTAAATTAATCCTATTAGTATTAATTTTTGAAAAATTTCTATCTTACAGTTTCTCCAATTTTACATATTTTAACTTCGCCATTTCAGCATTACAGATTTCAGAAATGCGTATTGTGATATAACTAATAGTGCTGTTTACTTAATTAGGTAATACCGTAATTAAATTTACCATCGAATTTAAGCCGAATTTTTTATTCAAATTTTTAAGAAGTAAAATTTGGGTGTAGCTTAAATTCATAGCGAATATTTTAACATTTTATTTCTTTCGATCTCTCCCGCTCCCCCAAAGTTCGGGGTTTTGTTTTACGCTCTCCTCATGCGCATAGTAATATGACCATTGATAAGAGTTTTTTCGGTGGTCTCCCGTTCGTATTTTACTGATTTAATCCTGTTGCTGTTTGTTAGTTGCTTGTAGAATCGCGTTGTATCTGGCCATATTTTAATTATAAGAAAAACCCCGAATTACTATATGCTGTTTATAACCGCTGATGGAAAGAAATTGCCACCTTTTATTATTTTAAACAAAAAACCTGTACTCAAGGAAGATTTTCCTAATGGTGTTATAATTCGAGCACAAAAAAAATGCACGGATGATAATAGAGTTGAGGAAAGATTGATTAGAACATGTTTGAGAGAAGAGACCTGGCGCTATTAAAAAAAAATATATCTGAAGAAGTTACTCAATAAATTAGGTAGCTTGCTATGTATATTAGTACCTATTTAAGTGAATAAAAATATTTCTTATTTTTCAATGCCTATTATAAAATATATAATTTATTAAATCATTTTTATTTTTTCCAATTTTCCAATTTTAAAATCCTACTGCGGCTTAAATTCGAGGGCTGATTAAATTCGAAATAATACAGTAATTAGATATATAAACTGGATTTATTTTTTATAATTTTGAAAAAGAAAACGAGAGAAATCTATGTATTAATGAGTATAAAATCATTAATATAAACGGTATATATTGTTTAGAACAGCGCTTTTGAAACTTTTCCATTTGTCGACACCTTTTACCCGATCAAATATTTTCGCGGCCCTGGGTATAGAGGTATATAAACTAGGAATACGAATTAAGACATTTGCTAAAATTTCTGTGACCCCTAAATTTAAGCATACGGCCCCATATGCGGTCGCGACCCACACTTTGAGAAGCACTGGTTTAGAACAACAACAAAATTCGAATTTTAAAAAATGAGTACATTTTCTTACTCTTAATTTTCATTATTTTATAGACAAAAAGGAATTATATTATGTCTGATGCGGTCGCGACCCACACTTTGAGAAGCACTGGTTTAGAACAACAACAAAATTCGAATTTAAAAAAATGAGTACATTTTCCTACTCTTAATTTTCATTATTTTATAGACAAAAAGGAATTATATTGTGTCTATATTTTTCTTCTGAATACTTTAAATAGATTAGATAATAAAACTTTCTATATTTTTCAATGTAACAGATTAGAATTTTTTTTGTTTAGTTAATAAAATGGGATCATTGTATTAACTAAATAAAACACTAATCTTTTCTATATATTATAGAAAAAATTATTAAAAATTTCTATAATCTTTTTAACACTATATAATGTATTAACTAAATAAAACACTAATCTTTTCTATATATTATAGAAAAAATTATTAAAAAATTCTATAATCTTTTTAACACTAGAGGAAACTTTTACTATGAAAAAGTAAATATTAAGATTATTATTATTAAGGAAATCATATTTAATTAGCGAAAAAGTATTCATACATACTGTATACAGATTTCTAAATCATTAATGTTTCCCCTTCTTTAATTTCTTCTTCCAGTATTTCTTGTTTTTTCTTCTTAACATTCCAAATTGTTTCCCATACATTTAAGTATGTTGGAATGATAAAAATTCCATGTATAAACGATAAGATCATTATTAATAAAATAATTTTGAAAAATATCAGAAACGATGCGGCAGGAGAAAAGACAAGAATAGAAATTCCTAAAATGGTGGAAACGCATCCTTGAAATATAGGATGTCCAACAGCGGAAAGAGCTTCTTTTGTTTTTTCATCGGGACTATCTTCTTTACTTGTAACATAAGCATAGGAAACGTGAGAAGAATAATCTATGCTCAATCCGGTACCCATAATCAGGCATATCAAGGAGCTGATGTTTAAACTGACATTCCAGATAGCCATGAAACCTATAATACCTATTTCAATGGATATCATTGTTAAAGCCACGCATATTACACATATGACATTCGGAATAAACAATATAAATATTAACGTAATTAAAACTACGGCTGTGGATAATGTTTGAATAGCGCATTGTTTTATATATAAATTTTGGCTATAAAATACGAACCACAAATTGTGAACATTAACGGGATACACACAGGAATCAGCAATATCCCATACGGTTTTCAGTAATTGCATTTCCAAGTCGAAATTCTTAATATTTTTCGAAACAACAAAAAATCTAGAGGCTACTATTTCAGTTTTATTCTCGTTAAACACCATATCTTTCTGGAACCGACGAGCGAAAGAAAATTTCAGAAATATTTCTCTGAGTGCTTCGATGAAATCTTGAGGATTGCTTATATTATAGCCACTGTAAGAATACCATAATCTCGTATCATTAAACGTCATGAGATAAAATTTTAACCAAAAATCCGATATTTCTGCACCAGCCATTAAATGGTGATCTGAAAATTTTTTCACGATATTTATAACGTTTTCTTGTACTTCCTTATTTGAATAATCTAAGGGCTTGTTGATAATTACTTGAATCACATGGGGATATTCTGTGAAATATTCCATATGCTTATCTGTGAAGGCTAAGGCGTATGAGTTATAAGGGTAAAAATCGATATATTTCATTCCTTCATTCATAAAGGTGAAACAAAATAATCCGCATGAAACATAAACTATTGAGATTATAATAATCACGATCTTTGCCCATTTCTTTGTTAAAACATTCCCTATGGTATTTTTGTAGAACAACAGAATACTACTTGAATATAATCCTTTTCCTTCTTTATCAAGTCCAACAAATATCAGCTGTAGTAGAGAAAATTCTGAAAGATAAACAGTAAAAAAGAATATTGAGTGTGTTATATATAATTTCTAAATTTAAATTTTTTTATTGAAATGAAATTTTTATACACTCCAATGATGATTGATATATAATAAGTATGTCTATATTGTTACCAAAATAAGTAATTGAACTCTGACCTCCAATATATCGTAATATAAATCTTACTGTGGCTTTGTTTACTAAAATGTGGTCTGTGTTAACTTTTCAGCATTGTTTATTCATTCTGTCAAATGTACATTATTTTTTACACATTTATCAAATAAAAAGTATTATATTTATAGTAAATACGGAAAGCAAACAACATTTTATTACGTTTATAATTTAATTAGAAACAAATAAAATAAAATAAAATATTTTAAAAATATTATTTCATATAAAAGAAAAACAGAATAACATGTTGGTTTTGTTTACTAAAGCGTGGCCTCTAGTGACGTCGTATCGAAACAACAAAAACAGGTACGTATCATTCTAATACGGTGAGTAGTATTCAAAGAAGGAAAAAAAATTCAATCATCATCAACCAAATGACGTCATCATACTTCCCATTCCGTTTACGTTGTCTTTTATCCAGTTCAGTTTCAAACCTTTATTTGACGGTACGGTTTTCTTTCCTTTGAGTTTTGAAAATCAGAAGTAAGAATTTCATCATGTTGTAATCAGTCAAACGATTTTATAATCTGGTCGAGGTCTGCCCCAGTGCCGTTTTAAACAATATGCCCGATGGACACTTTCCCGGGAGCTCCATGCTAATTTGTAATTATGTACCATTTACTGTGAATGGTTGTCATATGGACCCTAACACACTGGTTTGCCCAGGGGCCTATTGTGCTGTTAAGACGGCATTGGTCTGCCTCCCTGTGTGTCCCAGAGAATACCGTGCATAACTTCGTCAGGTTCCTACTTCTGGCCATTATGGCAAAGTTGAACTATTAACAGCCCAGAAAGACACTGGAATGCAATCCGTCTTTCCACATAAAGGCGTAGACCCGAAGAAAGAAGATGGTACTATACGAAATAGATATATAAGTATGTATGTAAATGTTCAATTTACGTAGATCGGACCTACATAGATTCGTATTTACGTAAAGATTTTTTAACTAAAAAGAAAATTATATTGATCATGCATATAAATGTATAAAGCAGAAATACAAAGATTTTTCTACTAATTTCATAATTTATCATACATAAATCTGTTTTATGGGCTTCTTAGGTTAGATTTAGTTATGTTAGGTCCGAATCCGGCGCTCCCGAAAAACGGAAGTTATAGACTCGGAACTGAATCCACCAAGATGGGAAGCGATTGCATTATCATGCGATTCATATACCTATTCTTTAATGTTGTTTAGGTTAGGTTAGGTTAGTTAAGTCTCCATATCTCACGAGGGATATTCTGTATCTGGCAGCGGCCACTTATAGAGCCCATCACAGTCTAGCTTTAACCAGATGCTTGAAGGATGTGATTCAAAGAACCGGGTTCGGACACCTCTTGAAAAACTGGAGGTGTTGGATCCGGATTTGAACCCGGATCCTTCAGAATTTTTTTCTTAGTTTTTTACGCCTCTTTCCAATCAGGGAGAATCCTAAAGGGCGAGGCAAGATCCATCCGGTCCCCACCCACACCCGTGGATGGGGACTGGATGATGAAGGACGGAGATAGCCGGGCCGGACCCAGCACTCCAAAAAAAACTTTTCAGGAGTCACCAGATCCGGTACGCGACCTGGGTACTCCTGAGTGGCATGCCGTCAGCGTCACCATTCGGCCATCCGGCCGCTGTTCCTTCAGGTTGGTAAGCCACAGCTTTACCACGCAGTCATCCGGCCGACATTCTTTTAAAATAATTATTTTTTATGTAACGTCCCTGTGACACAGCATAAGATATTATTTTAATACTGTATACGATATACTCCGCATACTTATTTCTTGGCTTACGTAATACTGTATTTCGTTAAAGATCGAATTATATAATTTGGGGATTGTTTTGCACGCTACATAGAAATTTTCGAATTGATATATGCAGAAATTTTATAAAAACACCATCAAATGAACAATACAGTTCTATATATTCAAGTAAATATTCTATCAATTTATCTTCTTATATCAAAACAATTCCGGAGCAATTTGACCCAGCTGCATTTCCAGTCATAATCGACGATCACTCGCCTATCGCCATCTTCCAAAAATAAAAAACTAAAACGAATAAAATTTCCAGAATAATTATTACAATTTATGATAAAATAAAGGAACTTGAATTGATATTTGTAATTCTAATAAAATTATATATAAATTTCAAAATATTATTGAAAAATTTACGATTTGTTTAAATTTTTCATATAATAAAAAAAAGTAGAAAATCCTATTTTTAAACCAAATAACCAGTTTTCCGATTAGAATTTTTTCTATATCATGCATCACAGGGTTAAATAGTTAAATAAAGTTATGCATACTCTTATTTTAAGAGTGACCGGATGGACGCGTGATAAGCATCCTTGAAGAGATTCTTCAAGGTGGACCCAGATTCAAATCCGGCCTACTTGCAATTTTTCTGGAGCGTTCCGAATCTGGGCAGTTGAATCTCATCCTTCAACCTTCCTGTTGATCCTATCATGATGTTGATCAGCTTGTGGGGACTCTACAATTGACCGCCGCCAGAAATAAAATATCCTATGTGCGATATGGCAGTTTACTACGACGAATCTTTATTTTAAATGTATTATTTATATATATATATATATGTGTGTTATAGATGTTACTTTCTGCGATTATCACTTCATAATTCATGCCTGTTGAATACAATCGTTTTTGAGCTTATTGCTATATTTTTAAGAATATTTTACATTTTTTGTACCAGTATGTCTATATTCTAAAACTGGAAGAGAAGAGTCGGCCGAATGGCCGCGTGGGAAAGCTTCGGCTTACCACCCTGGAGGATCCGGGTTCAAATCCGGGTCCCACACCTCCAATTTTTCAGGAGGGGTCCGGGCCCGGCCTGTTGAACCCCATCCTTCAACCATCCGGTTGACCCCATCATGGGTGCTGGCCAGCCTGTGATGGGAGCTATAAATGGCCGCCGCCAGATAAAGAATATCCCATGAGGATATGGCGGCGTAATAAAACTAACCTAACCTGGAAGAGAAGAAAAATAGATATCGCGGTTCTCTTCAAAACTAGGTCCATATTAAATATGCAAGTTTTACCATTTTCGTTTGAATTAACTGTACATAAGGCTTGCAGTATAATGATGATGAATGAAAATTGCTATTAAGACGCAGTTAATTTCTTTTGATAAGATTAGATTATATAACTTAAACTGTTATTTCATACTTAGAATATCCTGTAGCTGCCGTGGCTCCACCATTGGTATTGGATATTTCATTTGCTGATTTGTTGGTTAATTACAACTACATATTATAATCTTTTATAAATTGTTATTTTCTTGGATAATAAAGAGCCAGTTAAGAACCTAATACATATGTACCTGAAATTACATATAGGAATCTATAGATATCACGATAATTATAAGGAAAAGCTTGCGCAAAGTGCCGAAGTTTTTCCCTTATAAGATGAGCCAAGTCCAACAATTGTTATCAAACGATGTGAAACTTGCTCTCGCTTTTCTCCTTTCTTCTTTGCTCGGATAAAAGTGGACGATGCATGGACTGGGAGTATCCTATAGCGATGAGATCCATTTTTATCTCAATACTCACAGTTATCGGATTTCGGCTGCTAGGAATCTCTATGCGTTTGAGAAAATCCCCTTTTATCCACTGAAAGTCACAATGCGGTTTAGCTTTACTGCCTCGTTCATAATTGGTCTTTACTTTCTCAGCCCGGTGACATTCTGACACTGCAGGGAGATATCGATAAATGCTGCTCAACTTCATTATTCCACAACTCTAACAATGTGAATGTCTCGATACAAAATCCACATTTTATGCAGTACGGAGACTCCCTCAGTTACGTATTATAAGCCCCCGGAGTTACGTATTATATGTGGGACCGGAAAGCGGTCCTACATATACGTAAGTCAGGAGTATTACTGTACTATACTTTACTTTATTTGTTGATTATATTGTATATTAAAATTTTCGTAAGTGATCAAATAAATTTACTTTCAATACATCAAAACAATTTTATCTTTTACAATAGTTTTAGTTCAGTTAATTTCTATTGATTTTTATTTATTTAATAGCGTTCAAATATAACATATAGGCTGGCCATAATTAAAGACGAGATGTTTAGATCCCGATAGCTAAGAATTTGTTGGGGCAAACGTAGCTAAATTTGGTGTAAATACTTTCCGGACTATGGGAATTCGATTCATTACTCTACAATAATTTTTTCTTGGTGTTGGGATTTTTTTTTCCGTCAGTGTACTTTCCGGACTATGGGAATTCGACAAAAAAATAAATAATTCCGAAATGCACCACCAAGAGGAAGCTGCTGCATAATGCGGGGTTACTAAAATGTAATAATGAAAACAAAAGGTCACATTTGATAATAGTTTTATTTTGAATCAATTACAAATATCGTTCAATATGTTACCTTTCTACAGTTTCCAAAAACTACATTCTATAAACTGCATTTTCCACTGTAGAACGTAACAAATCATTACAGATTAGTCTCATATGAAGCGATATTCGGTCCATCAAAGTTGCTAAATTGTCCACATGTCTTTGATAAATCAAGTCAATTACAAATATCGTTCAATATGTTACCTTTCTACAGTTTCCAAAAACTACATTCTATGAACTGCATTTTCCACTGCAGAACGTATCAAATCATTACAGATTAGTCTCATATGAAGTGATATTCGGTCCTTCAAAGTTGCTAAATTGTCCCCATGTCTTTGATAAATCATGTTTTCTAAATACACCTCAACCAAGAGTCAAATGGAGTGAGATCAGGCGAACAGGCTGATCTCATTCTATCTGACTTTCCTCGATTAATTACTCGGTCTCCGGAGAAATGTTCTCATAGGATTTGCTGCATTGTTAATCCTACGTGAGGGAGTCTTCGTACTGCATAAAACACGGACATATCGAGACATCCACGCTGTTAGAGTTGTGGAATAACGAAATTGAGCAGCATTTGTCGATATCTCCCTCCAGTGACAGAATAAAGTTATCGGCTCTGTTGATTTAGATTCTTCGAAAAAGTAAGGACCAATTATGAACGAGGCAGTATTGTTATCAATACATCACACTGTGACTTCAGTAGATGCAAGGGAATCTTCTGAAACGCATAAGGATTCTCAGTAGCCGAAATCCGACAATTGTGAGTATTGACAGAGTAACTGAGATAAAAATGGGCCTCATCGCTCCCAGACCATGCCATGCTCACTGTCCACTTCCATCCGAGAAAGGAAAAAATGAGAAAAGTGCGAGCAAGTTTCACATCGTTTGAAAGCAATTGTTGGACTTTGCTCATCTTATAAGGGAAAAACTGCGGCACTTTCCGCAAGCTTTTCGTTATAGTTGAATACTGTGTATCTAGTTGCATAGATATTTTGTACTGAAACACTGCTACACCTTTACTGCTACTTCTACACCATGGCACTGCTACAACACCACGGCTACTTCCATGGGCAGTATCCGTAGCATCCACTACGGCAATTGCAACATGTTCAAGTTCTTCATTTGATATCGCTTTCCTCCTCCTCTTGTTGGACTTGTAAAGATCCGGTTTTTTTTCGAAGCGTGAAATCGTTTTTCTGATTGGAATACTGATGGCATCTTTCAGTAAGCACTTCCGTGTCCGGAATAAACGCAGCGCAACAGAAGCATTACCTTTATTTTGGTACGTGATCATGTTTTAAGAGCAAAGCATGATCACGTAAACAAAGCATTGCGTAACGTTACTATCAGATCGACGTCTAGTAAGTCGTATCAGAGCCACGCTACGTCTATACAGGTTTATTTCCACGAATCTGACGATGTCAGCTGACTTCATTTGGCGTAGTTTGGCATCAGTGTGAATTTGAATATTAACTCCGCGTATAGAGACCTTTTCCCTTGGTGGCGCATTTCAGAACTATTTAGTTTCTTTATTGAAATCAAATTCCCATAGTCTGAGAAGTATGTACAGCTCCGGCCAAAATGTTTGTCACCTCACCGGATACGTTCGGCTTCCTTACAATACTCGGCTTCAGCATCCAGTAGTTTCCTCAGTAACGTAGGCACTAATCTGCTGGCGGAGGAATCGTCCATTATGTAGTTCGCTAGCAACGAGGAGTAGGGTTCTGATAGCGGCGAGAGAACTGTGACGTGCTTAAAATGAATATTAAAGTTTTCATAGAAAACGAATAGCGTACTAATATTATGGCTTTCGTAATAGGTAATAAAAAACTATGTGCGATAGGGGAAAGTGATAATTTTTCCTGAAATACTAATCAAGATGCAGGGATGAGAATGACGTAGTCAAACGTCGTCATCATCTCTGCATCTCGATACTGAAGACAATGCCTCGTGCCATCACGAAAGAAATTAGAGATTTGGTAATCCACCATAGAGAAAATGGTGTTTCGGTGAATGAAATTGCTGAAATGTTGGACATCAGTAGGAGAACAGTTATTAGGATATGCAAATGTCCAGCAGAAAGAGGCACGTTGTCGCCATTTAAATCAACAGGCAGACCCAGAGTTTTTCTCTATGGTGGATCGATGTATAAATTTATATTGAAAAAGCATTTATTGCCAACTTGTTTCTATGTTATTATTTATACATTGTTAAAATTACACATTACAAACTAATCGTTTGAGATTTACATATATAATTCGATAGTTGTATTTGGGTGGGGATATTATATTCAACTGTCTGCAACGATAAGCGAATATAGCAAATTCGAAATCCGTTTATATACAACGAAACATTGTGAACATACGTAGGAATATATTCATAATCGTCGCGTTGAACGTTATAAGTGGAATGAAATGCCATCGTTCAGTTTCTTCCTGTTGTATCCCAGAAAACACTAAAAGATATTACGCACGCAACGCGTCCCTCTCTCGTCAGGGACTATGCAAGGAGGGATGTCATCCATATATACCGCATACTCACTCAATATAAGTTTATTTTACATGTTTGCTTCAAGAACTTCATCAACAATTTAATAACCTGTCTTTATTGGGATTTCCTGCACGAGTTCGTTAAGCAGCCAGAAGGCAGCATTGCGGGCTGCTTAGCATCAGTATATTTCATCCTACATTTTTTGCGGATCTGTCTTTACGAATCCATTGGAAATTGTAGGACGTATAGAAGAGACACTTAGCAATAGCTAGGGACGGGTTCGGCCCACTTAACCAATACAGATATGAATCGGGCGACCTGTTAACTATTCAAATGCTCCGGGTGGCACTAGCAAACCGTTGTAATTAATTAAAAACACAAATATCAAGTTTTGTAATGGTCAATACGGGTAAAATTTCGACATAATAAAATGTTTAAAATGATTATTGATTGAATGATATAAATATTATTGATTAATAATAATCAGATTTTTTAATCTTTGAAATCCTCCAACGTATTGAACGCTAGACAACAATATTGGAGACTCCCTTATTCGAAAGGAAAAATTATGAATGTTTGTCAAACTGACACTTAAGTAGCAGGGACATAATTGTGTGTGTGTTTGAATTTCGCGAGAAATGATCATCTTTCCAATTATTACAGTTATAAATTATCATATTTCTTTTTTATACAAAATAACTAAAACATTTGTAATGATATACTTGTATTTAAACTGTTTTCAAATATTACTTTCTTAATAAATACGTTTGGTTTCAAACCACCTGTTGCCTTATCATAAAAAAAGTAATGCTGTGAGCGATAATACTTTAGAGCGATCATTTTTGCTCCATGCTTTGCGTAACCCACCTCCCCTACATTGAATGCTTGTGGGACATGTCTGCGTAACCCATCTCCCCTACATTTGAATGCGTGTTGGAACACGTCTAACGCACTCAATGTAGGCAGCACGGTATGTGAATTGGAAACTGTAGTCGATCATGATTTCCTTTGCGTAACCCACCTCCCCTACATTGATTGCGTGTGGGACATGTCTAATAACACAATGTAGAATGCACGCTATGTGGACTGGAAACTGTAGGCGATCATGATTTCCGGTTTCCAGCGCCTAGTTGAAAGTGACAAACATTTTGGCCGGAGCTGTACCTATTAGTAGTATGAGCAACTGATGGAATTTGAGAAAAATGGCTTCATACACTTACTTACCTGTATCATTTTTTGCAACAGAGGTGTACTTATTTATTTTTACTTTTAACTTACAATTAAGAAATTTTATTTTATATTTAACTTAAAGGTAAATAATTAAAATACTATATTATCACTGATTTATTGCTTGTTAACAAATAAATTTTTAGAGTAATTCTAAAAATTTAGTAAAATTAATTATTTGTATTATTAATATTATAACTGTTGATCGATTGGTGCCAAGTGCACCTATTACATATGGTAAACTTTTTGAAAAGTTATCTCCATAACAACTGTATATTCTTTTTAAAAATTTTTTAGAACTTTTGATTCAAACAGCACCTGAAGATGGCTGTATAGCCAAAAACATTAGCGCACTGTATATAAATAAAGTGTTAGTATTCTACTGCAGTTTAATGCTGTCTAGTATTATACAATCCAAACTTCAAGGGAATTTAATCCAAATAAACCTAATTAACTATTTAGAATCATTGAAATTCCGTTGTGTTTCAAGGGTTAAATTTGGCACATTAATTAGGTTCATTCTTTACAACTTGTTACTTTAAAAATGCCAAAATATTTGATAGAAATAGAAGAAAATTAAATAGAATCCTAATACACTGGGTCCTTGTTTAATGTAAGATTTAAAATTCTGAAAATCATGACTTAAACTAAAATATTAAGTGAAACAAAAGTTCCATAGGCTTAATGTTAAGAGTTTGGATTACCATAGCTAGAAGGCATGTAACTCCAACTCTTAACATTACTAGAATGGATAATAATTGGTAATTTTTCTAATTTAAATTTTAATGTATTTTTAAATATTGGAATGTAATGAAACAAAAGCATGATATAATTTGTAAAATGTTACATAATAATTATATTTCATGTGTTACAGTTTAAGAAACTTATTTTATAATAAAAAACAGCTTAGTTGATTAGTTTTTTAATGCCAGTTCTTAGTTATTCACTTATCATTAAATAGCCGAGTCACTCTAGATCAGGGCTGTCCAACCCGCGCCCTGTGAGCCGCATGTGGCCCAACATAGATTCGTGAACTTCCTTAAAACATTGAGATTTTTATGTACTTAATGAAGTTTTTACTATTTAAATACCTATCTATATTTCCTATTTCCATTTTCTAAAATATTTCTTATTTTAGTGATTAAAACTTCTTATTGTATAATTTCGTCCCACTTCTTATTACGAGTAAATAACTGGAAATGTTTGCATATCCAGTGCTATCAATAAAAATAATTAACAATCAGTTCTATTTTTTTTCTAAAAGAAAATTATCTGTAACTAATCATAAACCAATATTTAAAATAGATATGATGCTATTATAATACTATTTTAGTACACATTATCATTGTTTAATAAGCTTGCATGAAGTTGTGAGATAAAGTTATCATTTCAATTTGAATTGATTATTTTCAAATTCTATAATTGAGCATGACTTTCAATGAATTGGGCTCATGATTCCCATAATAATTTATTATTGCCTTCATTTCAGTTACACTGCAAAACATTTAGCAATCTAACAAGAATTTAGCTGAAGTTTTGTTTTCTGTCTCCACAACAAGTGGTTTAGTGAACTCAATAAATTTCAACAATTGATTTGGGCAAATTGGCTGAATGACAGCACTTGCTATATTAACATGAGAAAATAATAATCTATAAAAGTTAGCGAATTAAAATTATAATTATTTATTTTGTATTAATTTTTATTATAATTCATTATTATTATTTTCTCAAACTAGAAAAGTCATATATTCCTACTCCAGCTAAATTCTACCCCTAATTATAAGTCAACTAAATTAGGGGATTACATGATCCAAATAACCCTAACCAGCCAAATTCCCCCTAGTAATTTATTTTTGAATTAACTGCTAAATTAATAATTAATTAATTAATTTATGCTATGGTGCCATCATCTGTTCAATTAATAATTATTTGTTTAAATTTAGCTTAAGGTCTATCTGTTATTTAATAATTAAACTATAATTTTTACTAGTTTTCCAAAATTAAAAATTTGCCTTGGCCTAGAGTTGGGATCTTTGGGTTACTGTCCTGACACCTTAACCAGTTAGACTATCAAAACATTGGCAGATTTCTGATTTTGGGATGCATATATAATTTAGAAATTATCAGACTTACACTGATAGCAGCACTCCTGAACGGGCTAAACATAGCCATGGGCCTACATGTAATCCAAAGATTGTTTAGTTGACTTATGATTAGTTATCTGACTTGAGCCAAGTCTGTCTGCCTAAATTTGCCATGAGAGTTCATGGCTATGTTTAGCTTGTTTGGGAGCACTGCTATTGGCATTAGTCTGATAATTTCTAAATTATATATACATCCTGAAATCAGAAATCTGCCGATGTCTTGTTAGTCTAGCTGATTAAAGCATCACGATGGTAATCCAAAGATCCTGGGTCAACTCCAGGACAAGGCTAATTTTTAATTTTGGAAAATTAGTAAAAATTATAGTTTAATTATTAAACAACAGATGGATCTTAACCTAAATTTAAATAAATATTTATTAATCGAATAGATGGTGGAACCATAGCATAAATTAATTAATAATTATTAATTTGGCAATTAATTCAAAAATAAATCACTAGGGGGAATTTGGCTGGTTAGGGTTATCCTACTCCTAGTATTCTATTTTAGAATTAAACTGCCATATTAATGATTATTTAATAATTATGCTATGGCACCACTATCTATTGGATTAATAATTATTTAAATTTAAGCTAAGGTGGCACCATTTGTTATTTAATAATTAAACTTTAATTTTTGCTATTTTTCATGAAATCAAAAATCTGCCTAGTCTGTTGTTGAATCAGGATCTTTGGGTTTTATAGTCCCAGCATCTTAACCAGTTAGACTACCAAGACATCAGCAGACCTCCAATTTTGGGGTGCATATAATCTAAGTAATTTAGAATTATTGGATAGGCAGCTATCAGTGCTCCTGAATGGGTTAAACATAGCTACAAACTCTAATAACTAAGGAATTTTTATCCAAATATTCCTAATCCAAATTAAAGTTTAACTATTAAATAACAGATGGTACCACCTTAACCTAAATTTAAATAATAAATTATTAATCAAATAGATGGGGGGCACCATAGTATAATTATTAACTGATCATTAATTTGGCAGTTTAATTCTAATATAGTACACTAGGGGTAGAATTTGGTTGGATTAGGAATATTTAGATAAAAATCCCCTAGTTAGGTTCAGTTATGATTTATTATCTGACTTTGCCATGAGGGCTCATGGCTATGCTTAACATGTTCAGGAACATTGATATCAGTCGAGTCTTATAATTCTAACTTAGATTATTTGTATCCTGAAATTGGAGATCTGCTGATGTCTTGATAGTCTAACTGGTTAAGACTGTTTTCCAAACTGTGGAGTGTGCCTCACTAGGGGGCTAGAATATTGCAAGGGGGCATGAAGAATTAACAAAAACAAGTTTTGAGACAAATAAAAAAAAATAAATTCAAATTGGTTTAAAAAAAAAAGAATTAGCAAAAGGGTTGTAAATATGTATTGATATATCCATGTATCCAGAAACTTTCCGCTCTAGCTGTTGTAAAGACAAAATGTTGATCTTATTTAGTGATTGAAAAGAATTGTTAGTAGTGATATCTTCAATGACACCCTGATTTGAGAGATTTTGTGCCAAAAAACCAACCCACTCATTGCATTAAATATTATGTTGTATTAAACGTATTCTATTTTTCGTTTTTTTGTAAGAGTTCTTTAATTGTATTAAAATTATTACATCATAATAAATATATATTCTTTATATATAAGAACTTTATGCAAAATATAATATATTACTTTGTAGTTTTAAATTCTAAGTATTTATAAAATAAATCTTCTATGAAAATGAGGGGGCATACAATTTCTTATGAAAAAGGGGGTGCAGGCATAGAAAATTTGGAAATCACTGGGTTAAGGTTACATTGGGACAGTAACCTGATGATCTTGATTTGACTCCAAGCCAGGACAGATTTTTAATTTCGGGAAAAATAGTAAAAATTAAAGTTAATTATTAAATAACAGATGGTGCCATCTTAGCCTAAATTTAAATAATTATTAATCCAATAGATGGTGGCACCATAGCATAATTATTAAATAATCATTAATTTGACAGTTTAAAATAGTACACTAAGGGTGAATAATACAAATTCTAAAGTACTAGAATACTAGTACTCTAGAATTTGATTGGATTAGGAATATTTTGATAAAAATCATTTAGTTAGGTTCAATTATAATTTATAAAAGCCATATATTTATTTAACACACTTTTTTTCCCCTAAGAAACTCTTAGCCCATTATCTGAATCACTGAATGGATTATCAGTTCACTAAATATTAAATTGCCACTAAAAGGAAATAATAATTAAAAGTTACTGAAAAATATAGTCTGATATTGTATCAGGAAATAAAAGATGGATTTAGTACAGGCACTCTTCTAATTACGAACATAATTCATACATAAAGGCCGGTTCCCACTAGTGCGGAACTGCAACGGAAAATCCGCTGATGACGAAAGTAGTGTGGTTTTGACGTCATAATCGCGCGGCAAAACCGCACCGCACTGGAATGAATTCTTTTCAACTCTTCCACAACGGCAAGAACCGTCGTCTATAATCTGACCAATAAACTTTAACCTATTTTATGACGTATATTAAATAAATACTAATACAACTTTATAGCTTATTAATAAGCAAATAATTATCATAATATATAGTACATCATGATTTTTACCTATAATAATTTTCTCTATCTTTCAATCTCATTTCCTGAATCAAGTTGGAAAAGTAGCCTTGCTGT
>AYEL01083447.1:0-19616 GCA_000484575.1 Olivierus martensii | reverse complement strand
TTAATTTGTTAATGCTAATAAATGAATCCACAAAAAAAACAAATAGTAAAATTTCTATAAATTTTTCTTATTGTAAAGTTGAGAAATTATAATTAACTTTTTTATAATAAATAATTTTTATCTAACAAATACTTCATCTTAACTGAATTGGCAAATAGTATTTTGAATAAGATATAGTATCAATATTTAAGAACGAGAAAAATTTATAAAATACTTTAAATCAGTAAGAAATAATTCACAGAACAACATTTAATCATTAATTATAAAGAAAAGAAATATATATTTCTGAAAACTATAGTGAATAGAAGATATATGAAAATTTTTAGTTGACAATTTGTACAGAATGTAAATAATCTTAGGGATCTTCATAGTATAGGTGTGTACCAATTTTAAAAGATTTTTTGAATGAATAGTATATTATTTTATTATTTAAATGATATAAGTTTATCAAAACATTCTAATTAAAGCTACTAAACAATAAATCATTTCTATATACAGATATCCCTTGGTTTTCAAATTTTCAATTCAATAAAGAACATGAAATCTATACCACTTTTTGTTTTGTGAAAAAAATTTTTGCTTTTGCAAAAAATAATATGATTATCAATCATCCTCTGTAATTTGTTTAAACCAATACTGTTCTTGCTTATTTTCTTCTCTGATTGTAACAGATATATCAAATTTACTCTGTATGCCATTATTTTTAAAACAAAATTCACTTTCACTTTAACTAGAGGATTTGGTATCAAATCTGGCACTTGCCTTGTATCAATAATATCAATATTTGTAATGTACTTAATTTTTTAATGATTTTTCAATTACACAACACTATTTAAGTTTATAAAATAATGATTACATGTTTTTCCAGATATATAAATCTCTAATATATTATTTATACATATATAAATTTGACAAATGATGGTATATTTAAATTATTACATTGGTTAGATTAGGCAAGTAAATTATTTTGTATCTTAGTTTTGTTAAAATACTCACCATAATAAAATTTTTAATTAATGAATTTTTAATAAATAGAATTAAAAACATCAATACTAACTACCAAAAAATTTGGATTTATTTTTTTCAATAATTTAGCCTAATGAAGAATTCTGAGAATTGCATAAATTTCAGACAATATTTTATGAAAATTAGAAAATTTTTAACTCGTAAATAAAATTACAATGATTGGTAGGTTTATTGTCTTATTAGACACAAATATGAAGATCACTGGCACTTAATAGCTCTGAAATTAAAAATCAAATAGCAAGTAATAGGCTAAACAGATAATAACTATCATAAACTATTGTATTATAGTATATATAATTATATTAATGCTTTTGAAATGCTTTAATATCAATAGGTAAAATGGTAGTGATTTTCTGATATCCAAAAACTGATTAAAACTTTTTGCATTTGACTTTATGGGAAATAAGTGAAAATTTGTAAATTGGAAACTCAACAGTTTTTATGATCCTAGTAACCTTTAAATTGTAGGATACCTATATACACAAATTACAGAGAGATAATGAATACATATATGAGGTTATTCATATGTATCATATGTTTGTGCATATGTTGTTTATTCTTTTTTCTAGCTCTTAGGTAGGATGTAAAAGACTATTTTAAGTATTATATAGTCACAAAAACTTTTTCGGTATATTTGACACTCCTCACTCATAGTATAAGTATTATAATTATACTATATATAGTATAAGTACAGCTGATGGGGGTTGAATAGGCTGAAAACGTTTCTGTGACTATATAATAACTATGATAAAGTCTTTTACATCCTACCTAAGAGCTAGAAAAAAGAATATATCACTTAAAGATAGCATAATTTTCGGACACTAATATGTTGTTTATTATATTAATATAGTAATTTGTTCTTTGAAGTACGTAAAAAATTTTTGCCTGTTTACAAAAATGAATAAAAATATTAAATTTGAATTAGAATTCTCAGAACATTTTCAAATCTTTATATATATTCTAACTTTAACCATATCTGATTTTGTGTGCAACATTTGTATCTGTTATTGATTGAACAGCTAATGATGATAAAATTTTAACTGAAAACATTCCATTACTTTGAAGAAAATTAAATTTTGTTGTTATTTATTGCTAGTGTGTGCTGTATTTATGAAATAAGATAATATATTTTCCTTATTATTTTCATTTATACTTACATAAGGAGCTGAACACATATTCATTAACTGTCGGACTTCTTTTGCTATCATTCTTAACTTTTCAAAGTTTATCTGTATTAAACAAAATATAAATTTATTATAAGAATATAATTGATTCTCTTACTTTTCTAAGGAATATATTTAAATATATTTATAGTTTTAACTTTCATAAATAAGTATAGATAAAAGTCCAAATATTGAAGGCACAATAAGAATATCATTGATCTAAAGATGATGATAAATTGAATAAACTTTTCAAAAGAACATATCTCTCTAGCCTAGGGAATGATGATAAAAAAAATTTTGATATAAAAAGTACTTATCTATATATAGTATCTGATTGTTGCATCTGTCAATGCAACAATCTTGAAAAGTTGTTTTTAAAGCCAATTATACAGCTTTTGTAATGCATCTTTAGCACAATGGAATTGTCAATTCATATTTTTAATCAGGCAGTCAGTGAGGGCAAATTTTTAATTCTCTCACATTTATTTCTGAAACTGTAGCATATAAAGATATGATTTAACGATTTCAGAAATGTATTAGAGAATGAAATACAAGTAGGCCTTGATATTTGCGAGTTCGAATAATGCAAAATTCGATTAGTGCGACTTATAAAAATGATACAGTTTTTCACTTAGTGTGAGCAAATATTCGATTAATGCGAGTTGTAAGCATAGACCAGTTTTACTAACAAAGGTCCATTTATTCGATTAATGCGAGTTGTAAGCATAGACCAGTCTTACTAACAAAGCTGTCGATTAATGTGAGTTGTAAGCATAGACCAGTCTTATTAACAAAGGTCCATCCCCATCTGTTTTCTTTTTTTATATATATCTTTGACCCAAACAGATCTTTTTGTTGAATTTTCATTTTTTTTTCAAATCCATAAATTTTAGCCACCATCATTAGATAAACAGCAACTCCTTTACACATGACAACGTCCATGTTTTGTTTATTCTCAAAGACTTTTGGGAGAAACTGAAATCGCAAAGAACTATGGGAAAACGGCTCCGTCAAAGTGGGAATCACACGGCAGATTTCGCTTGCGGCAGCCGGCGACGGTTTCTATCTGCGTTTTCTACCGCAGCGGCTAGTGGGAATCGACCTTAAGTTTTGGTCGTGAATTAGGTTGTTTGTAATTCAGATACTACTGTTATTTTGGTTCCAAAAATACTGAAATAACTTTATATACTGTATATTGAAATATATTTCACAATTTGATCAATTGAAAGTTTCTTCACAGATTTGAATGAAAAGTTCCAAATATAAAACAGAATTTTTGGTGTAATCGCCACCTTCTTGAAATATAGCCATTATATGTCAGCTAACTGTATAATTTTACATTATAGTGGCTGCTAGAGTATTTTGCTACAATATTGTTTAAAATTATTATGGAGTTTTTGAAATTTTATGAAATTTGAAAATGAAATTTAATGCTTGTAACTAGTGCAGTGTCTATATTTGCAGATACACAAAATGCTGCAGGTTAGATTATTTAATGCTTTAAAGCAGGGGTAGGCAACCTTTTTTTTTTTGTAGGAGGCTGTATGAAAAATTTATGGTGGGCCACGGGCCAAAACAAAAACAATTGATAATAGAATGGTGAGACCACTGGGCAACCTTTTTTTTGTAGGGGGCCGTATAGAAAAATTTATAGTGGACCACGAATAGTATTTATTTAAAAAAGAGAAAAACAAAAACAATTGATAATAATAGTATTTATTTAAAAAAGAGAAGGTACATAAAAACAATTGATGATGATAGTATTTATTTAAAAAAGAGAAGGTACAGTACAATTGATAATAATAGTATTTATTTAAAAAAGAGAAGATACAGATATAAACCTTTTTTTGTAGGGGGCCGTATAGAAATATTTATGGTGGGCCACGAGCCAAAACAAAAACAGGGGCTGTATAGAAAAATTTATGGTGGGCCACAGGCCAAAACAAAAACAACAATGTAGTATTTATTTAAAAAAGAGAAGGTATAGATATGTAAGTATACATAGCGTTGAACAGATATGTAAGTATACATAGTGTTGGTATTACATATAATAAAATAATGTGGCCTGCGGGCTGGAGGTTGCCCACTCCTACTTTAAAGAAACATGGAAAGAATTACATATTTCCAGCTAGTGCTGAGAAGAGTGTGGAAAAATATGAAGCAACAAAACACAGTAAATAAGAGGAAAATTGGAAAGAAAATAAAATTTATGGAAAGTGGGAGAAGAATTATCATTAAAGATAAAATGGCCTTATCTTTAGTGATAGTAGAAAAAGCTATCATTAACTCATATTACGTAAGAGTTGAGAAAAAAAAATTTCAGACTATGTCACAAGACAAAGGTAATCATTTTCAAGCAAGAATAGAAAAAATAGTGAGTTTGCTAAAGAATGGACTAAGAAACCAATCAAATTTTGGTATTGGTTTATGGATTGATGATAGTAAGTTTTAATTATATCTGAAAAAGGAAAATAAAACATACAGAGAAGATGTCATTGCATTTCAGCTTAAAAATCTGAATTAATTGTGGAGCTTGCACTATCAGCATAGCAGCATGGAGTCTAAAATTTAGATGTAAGATTACTGCTACTGATTGCATTGCCAAATTCTGCTGATGTCAAATTCCAATCACTGTATACTTTTCAATTTGTTGCTCACATTGTTTTGTGTGATTTGTTCACTGTTGTTAATTTTTCAATTTTGTTGTTAGTAATTTATCTGTCAGTTTTGTCTATTGTTAGTGAAATCATTTTATTTATGATTTATAATAATAATAATAATAATAATAATAACAAAAATTTATCAAAAATAATTTAAATCATTTTTGCTGAATTTTTGAAAATTTGATTTAATAAGATATAGATAAATGGAACACTTGTAGTTTCAGCATATTTAAATTCTGATGATGATGATAAATTTAATGTAGTTTTAATTAAATTCCAATAATTTTTGATTCATAATCATAATAAAAATAATAATAATAGTAGTAATGAATATTTTTTTTTATAGTTTATTCACCAGATATGCCAAAACGCCTTCCAATTAAAGATATAATAAGTGGATTGTTATGCAGTTTGGGTACTGCTATCCGATATTGGTTACATTATACTTTGGTAGCATTTGCATGGTTAGGAGTTGTTCCTTTGACTGCTTGTAAGTAACTTACTTTAAAATTTAATGTAAATAAATTTAAGTTTAAATAAATGAATGTAAAATTAATATAAAATTAATATAAAATTATGTACTTAAAATTGTAAACAAAACTATATTATTAGTAATGTGAATAAATTTATATACCATCTGTTTTTGACTCCTTATATTCCAAAATAAAATAAAAGATTTATAAAATAGGTTTTTCTGTTTGATTATTCATCCATATCACAATTACTCAAGCATATTTATATACTATCTGATTTGGTTAAAATTGATATGTGCTTTTAGAACAGACTAGAGAAACAAGTCAGTTGAAATAATCAACATTGGATGGCTATTTACTATCCAAATATGATCCAGTATTAATCATTTTTAATAGTTTGATTCTCTAGAAGATCCCAATAATGCATATACATATAGTACTTGATTTAACAATGCCTTTGCCTATGACCAACTTGTACTTATGATGGCAATGTCATTGTTAAATTCTGTTATTGGTCAATGCAATTGACTGGATTCACTTTCTTGATCCAATTGTCTGATATATCTAAAACACCTTTTCTATGTCTGGTTCTTGTATAAGATATTTTTCTATTTGTTAAGTTTATTATGATCAAAAGTAATAATATTTATTTATAGTGGGCAGTCCATAAATTTTGGGAATTTCCAACTTTCAACTCTCTCTGACTTACATCAATGAGATTCAGAATTCTTGGAACTGAACTCTATTGTAAGTTAAGGACTATTTGTAAATTTCATTCAGTTTTTTCAATATTTATGCAAGACATTTATCTCAAAATATATGAATATCTTTTAGAAGATCAATAATAATGACCTGACATGGATCATTTTTAATAAATCTGAAATTGATAATTTTTAATTTTCAAAAAGATATAAAATCTAATAATGGAAAGGATTGAGTGGTTGATTCATTAATCTTAATTTGTTTTACAAAAATTTAAAATTCAACATTCTCTCCAAGATTGTACATTTTAGCTTCAAAAAGTATATTTTTAGTTGATTTCTAATTTTCTGGTATTTTTCTAGAAGTTTTATAAATTTTAAATTTATCAATACAGATAGTACTCATGATTGCCTTGATTTTGGATCATTCCAAACTTATAATGGTGATGTTATTGATAAATTTTGTTACTTGTCAATATAGTTGACTTGGGTTTGATTTGCTGACCCAGTGATCTGATATATAGAAAGCATTCTTTTTGTGTGATTCTTGTATTTTTGTATTAATTTATTATGTTAAAGTGGAGTGTAATAATAATTATTGATAGCTGGCAATCCATAAATTTTGAGAATTTTGATTTGTGACTATTTCTGACTTAAACAAATGGGGTTTGAAATTCTTGGAACTGAATTCTGGTATAAGTCCTTGACTTATGCCAGAGTTCATTTCTAAGAATTTTGAATCTTGTACTTGCATAAATCAAATAAAGGATTAATGTTTTTAACTTAATCTCACAAAAAACTTACGCAATCTTAAATAATCTCTGAACAGATTAATCAAAAGATATATAAGATAATATACTCTCTGAGAGAAGTGATTATCAGTATGCAAAGTATTTTTCATGGACAGATGGACACCACAAAAAACTCACGTTATTAAATCACATTAAAGAACCCAGCCTATTGAAAAATAATTGATATTGCATCACTATTACTAATACAATAAGAGAATATATATTCACATTTTGGAGCAATATCCCAATACATATTGCATAAAAAGCAATTTTCCTGCATTATGGTAATTAGATGTGATAGATTACAAGCAATTTTGAAACAATATCAAATATTACTCAAAATTTATTGTATCTCATAGCAAATATAGACTAATAAATTATATCAGGCCTATCAAAATCAAATAGTTACTTTATACATAGATTATTTTTTCAGCTGTTTCATGCAGATTGTTTCTGATCAATATTAATAGTTATGTCAGATGATAAAATATTTAACATGAAAGATAGTTTAATTTTATCATAAAATATTGCTAATGATATAAATTATTTTCCTTCTATATTAATATATTACTATATAATATATATATATATGTCGGGAGCCGCAGAAAATGGCTTGACAGGCCACCTTTTGGACAGCCCTGGTCTAGATGTTCTATTATCAATTTAATAATATAAACATAGAAATTGATTGTCTTATAATTTTTCTTATTTATTCTATTAAAACAATTATGTCATTTGTATTTTCAGATAAAATTTATTGCTGTATACTAATGGATTTTATCCAAAGACAAAATTATATTAACAACTTATATTAAATAAGAACACAGCTGGTATCTTCTAAAAGCTTTTGAAACTCTAATACAACAGTATAAAATTAATGACTGTATACTTAATGAGTAAACTTTTAATATTTTTCTGTCCATAATGCAAATTTTTTCCCTGACAAAGTTTTGACATTATAACAGAAAATATTAAGAGCCAGTTTCACTAAGATTGTTTAAAAATGCTGTCAGTAAACAACACTGTTAATGTAATAATGATCAGTAATAACAGATCATTTCATCATGATTTTTATCAGCACTGTTTAACGACAGAGAATAGTGATATTTCAAGACTCGAGATCTAACGAGATTCTTCTGTTTATTAGCACATGCAGGGATCTCAGAAGTCTACTTTTTTTGTGTATCATTTGAAAATTATAGCTAGTATCTTCTGTCTTCTTAATTCTAGAGTTGAGATTATGATGAACACATTCATGTGATATTCACCAAGTTAGATATTGAAATCCATTTGTCATTAGATATTTGTCATTTAGATATTTGAAATCCATCACAAATGAAACTTTGCATTTGATATTCTATCACACTGAATTTTTAACATTGGGATATCCCATCATGCCAATGATAAAGTTTTTCACTATACAATAATGAGTAAATTTTCAAGCCAGAATATATTGAATAAAGAAGCTTGTAATTCTTATAATAATTAGAAGTTTTTCTTCTTTACTCAAATTAGTTGCAGAATGTAATCTACAGCTTTAGTAATCTTATATTAACTGCTATGAAGGTAGAAATACATCCACATTTTACATTAATAAGACTTGATAAAAACAATGATTAAGAATGAATTAAATTTTTTTTATTACAGTTTTTGTTTATTATTATTACAATGTTAATGTAAATAATAATAATAATAATAATAATATATAACTACTTATTTGCATTTGCTGTGGAGTTCACATTCATAAGAAAATTAAATTTTAAAAATATATCCATTCCTGAGTCCATACTGTGCATAGTTTCATAAAAATGACTATAGAAACATTACATGTGATTAAAATAACAATAAAAATTTTAAAATAAATATTGAAATCAATCAATGTAATATTTCAGTTATTCTTTTTAATCTATGAAGTGACAAAAATAACTAATATGCAACAAATGTACCATCTTCCAAAATTTTACATAGATATTATTAAAGAGTTCATAATGCTCCCTAATCACCATACGATATAGTCTGATTTTCCTTACTAAAATTGTTATTTGATTTTTGAAAATTTGAGTAAATTTAATTATAGGATCCTTCTTATAAAATTGATATAAATTATATACAACTGGGGGGGAAAACAGCAGGAGCTGTATATCATTTTTAGTTTTCAAGATATACAATTTTTTTTTAAGTTAAAGGAATGAATTAATTCTTTGACAAAAAAAAAATTTGCAAACTGATAGTTTAATTGTTCTAATGATTCAACTATAAGTTTAATTTAACATTGAACAACCAGACATCAAATTCTTCTTTATAGTATATAATAATCTAATATTTTATGAGATCTTTAATAAAATCATAAAATAAATCTACAAATAGTTATGAGAAAATATCTATTGAATGGTCTTAGTTTTGTTTGTTCAATAAAAATAAAAATGTAATTAAAATTGAATTAACTGCAAAAATTAACATTTAAAAAATACGTCATTGGGCCAAATTCTTATCTATAGATAAAAATCAAAACTTGCAATTTAGCAAATGAAATGTAACTGATTGATTATCTTGGGAAAAAATGCCTCATATATGAGAAACAAACAATATAAAATTGTAAAATTTATGAATTTTCTATAAAAGAAATCAAAATGATTTCTTTCATACTTACATTATTATAAAATGCTATTATTTTAATAGCATTTTATTTATTGAAACATTTTTTAAACAATACTAAAGTTTATTGTCACAAATATAACGTTTAGCATTTATTTTCAAGAATTATACGGAAGATAATTCCTGAGAATAAATATTTAGCATTATTACTAAGATTAAAAATATAAAATGAAATATTTATAATATAATAATGTAAGTAAAAAAATTAAATAATTCTAGAAAAAATTTAAATAAGTATATTTAAAATTTTTTTTGTAAAAAATTAACATTAAATTCAGTAAATCAGAATGTTTATGTATAAGATTTAAAAATAATAAAAGTAACATTCAGCATTTAACTTTGAATTTTTAGTACCTCTTCAAACATTTTTTTTGGATTTAGTTGCGTAGAGCTCTTCTTCCTTCTTTTAACAGTGGCTGCATTTGTAGTTGTAGCAAAACTATTTAGTGAAGCCATTGCTGCTGAAGGAGCAGCACCTCCTAACTCCAACATATTAAATAAATCCTATAAATATTAAATACGACTGTGTGGAAGAAGAACAGTTTAAACCGTTTTTTTTTTTATAAATCAACTGTTGTGAATACCGTTGCTGTTTCTTACTTGGAAAAATGTCAAAAACGACATTAGATGTTCACGTTTCTTACTCAGAAAAATGTCAAAAACGACATTAGATGTTCACGATCGGAAAAATGTCAAAAACGACATTAGATGTTCACGAAAAGAATCGGAAAAATGTCAACAAAAAACGCATTAGATGTTCACGAAAAGATTTTAATTTAATATAAAAATAAAAATCCTTCTGCTACTCAGCAATTTATTTCTGATCAATCTTTAATTAAATGAAACAATGTCATTCTAGTCTATACATGTTTTCTCACATGTTACCATAATTAAACCGCCACCCCTCCTTTACCGCCAGAGAGGACCTTCGAACCGATGGTGGCGGCTTAAAAAGAGGACCTTCGAACCGATGGTGGCGGCTTAAAGAGGTTTGACTGTATATTATTTCATTACTTAGTTTAATGAAATATTATTTATGTGAAAGCTTATTAAGCAAAAATTCCATGAGAGTAATATTTTGTACAAATACTATACTGTATGACTTTATTTTCATAACATGATAAAACTGCTTCTTTTTAAAATCAATGTTAATAGCTATTCTCCTTTCATTAATTTTCAAAACTTATTGATTTTATGAGATGATAAATCAGTCATATATAATGTTATAATCAATTTTAATTAAATTCTGAATAAACAAAGCAATGAACTATAATATTATTTATATCTAGAATTATTTTACATAATTCGGCATGTAAGTCAATATTTAAAAACATCATATGTAGCAAATTAATATATTCATTATAAATTTATCCATTATTAACGATTTCTAATCCCATTTGCATACTCATTTAATAACTAAAAAAATTATTTATTTTGCAGTTTTTAAAATCAAAGAAAACTAATATAATTTGGCTATGATAATTTATAAGACGAAAATAATTCAAGTTAATTTTTGGAAAATTATTTACAAGTTTCGTAGTTTTAAATCTATTGGCTTTGTTTAAATTCATTTTGTTGTTCACTAAACTAAACTTCATAACTTATTTAAATTCAATATTTTTCTTCAATTGCAGAGGAATCGAAGAAAGTTTCTTGTCATTTCATGTTTCTTGTCTACAGAAGATACAACTATCGATTCTTTTATTTTTCGTCAAATGAACTATTTAACATTCTAAAAACTTAGAATTATATTAAATTTTAGAGTTTTTATCAAACTTTCTAATCAGAATTAAAAAATATTTTTATAAAAATTTCTTTAGTAAATTTTTAAAACTGACGTCACTTCAAAAGAATGAAATTTGAAAATTAAATATTGTTTTGAAATACAAAAAAAGTTAAAGTTCTTCAGAATACCAAATTAATTAGATAATCTCTTAATTGTTTTGGACTTAACTGAGAAAACTTATTATGATAGATTTTATTTTGATTTCTTATGAGTATTCCCAAGAGTTAATTCTTCTGTTATTCTTCATATATAACAATTGAAAAATGTGAAACAAAAGAGAAACAAGCATTATAAAATATTTTATATCTTTTTTAACCTGCCATGGAGAGAAGAAAAACATAAATACAGTATATGAAAAATTAAAAATAAATTTTCTTTTAAGCAGTCTAATGCTATTGATATTATAATTTTTAAGTGTTTGCATCTATAAATAACAAAAAAAAAAAAATATTCGTAAATATTATTTCTATATCAATAAATCACTGCATCGGTTGTAAATATTTTATCCATAATACATAATATAATATATTACAATATCAATATATTATTTACAGGTTATCTTGCCAATTTAGAGATTATATCCAACGTGGATATCTTTATTTAATAATGCTTTAAAATGATTAATAATCTAACAAATTATTTTATGATTCATCATCTCATAAAAATTTAATTTATTCCACAAATAATAATATTAGACATAAAACAATTCTTATAAAATGAATATTACTATTATTCATATTATAAAAAATGTTATAATCAACGATATAATCAAGAAATATAGTAAATCATTATAATATTTTCTATGATTCTTCATATTTTATTACCTAATGCTACGCTATTTTGTTAATTTATAACGACAGTAGCATTAATTGATTACAGATGCTTTTAACTTTTTTAAAAATAACTTTATATCAATATAAATCAGCATTTTATTAAGTATAATATAATATTACATTCAAATATCATTAACTAGCAAACTGCCCGTCATTGCCTGGGCATAGTTTTAAAACATATACAGTATATTCAGGGACGCCGAGAGAAATTTTCGGGCTCGTGACAAGTCTGTAGTCTGGGCCCCACTTAAAAATGTTCATCACTTTGGTTTAATAAAAAAAGTCATAAACACTAAACATTTATTTGAAAAAAGTGTACAATAAATTCAAAATTCGATACATATCATATAAAATACAAACATTTAAATAAAAAGAGAATTTTTTAATTTTTTCATCGAAGGTTTTTAAAATTTTTTGGCGTTATCTCACATGAAGCCAAAAAAATTTTAAAAACCTTCGATGAGAGATGAATAAAAATTCCGATACTTCGTCTATCAGAATACTATTATATATAAAATAGTTTATATTGGCACAGCTGCTTTGAGTGGTAGAAGGAGGCCTGAGCCTCGAAATATCGAACACGTTATGTATAATTCGAGGCTCGACGGTCGGCTTTTTTCGATGCCGGGCCCATGACAAAAGTTTCCAATGTCACCCCCTCACAGCGGCCCTAAGTATATTAGGAAAAAATTGGTTTTGATTATTTGCATCTTGATTTTTTTCTACAGTTTCAATCATTCAGTGTTCTTTAATATAACTCTCATAATTTCCAGAAAATTCACAAATTTGTCAAGCTATATGTCTTTCGCTCTTCATTATTCAAATATTGATCATTTTGAAAAAGATTTACCTGTAGGAGCATTGAAATTCGTAATGCTGTGATATTATATACTATACCTATCAAATATTGATCATTTTGCCGATATTCATTGTTTTATCATCAGAAAGAATTTTTTCAATTGGAAAATTATTTCATGCATTATTTTCATTTGTTATTTCAAACTTCATATTTACTGAAATGTTATATTTATCATGAAACTAATTGAATTACAATAGGTAGAAATTTTTTATTCTTTCCGAATTTATTAAAGTATAAAATCGTGAAATATTTTTAATATATATATTTTAGCTAATATATATTTTTTTATTTATTTGAAAAGATTCCCATAAATACGAATTAACAAAATAATAATAATAATAATAATAATAAACAAAGTAGTAAATAACTGATGTCCATATAATGCATGAATTTTTAACTCAATTTAATTCTACAAAGAGCTAAATACGAATTCTATACTTGATAATCTTCTATTATTGAAGCTTAATCGGACATGCTATCATTTTTATATTTATATTTCTTTATTTCTATATGAATCCGTATTTTTTATTTCTATAAAACTCATAACATAGCTACACATATTATGACTTTTATAAAATGGTGATTGACATTATCAAAAATTCGAACAGGATCAAATATATCTCAATCGATTTCCGATTGACAAACGGCAGAAGAAATCGCGATAGAAATCATATTCAATAAGAGAGGTTTGGAAGACCATTATGTCTTTCATCCAAAATTTGAACTCGGTAGAAACATTTTTATCAAAAAATATCAGCCTTGTAAAATTCTAGTCGAACGAATTCTAAAATGTTTAGGCAGTTCTATGCAGTAATCTCTAAAAATAATTAACGTTTATTAATTAAAAATCTAAAGTTAAAACGATTTGGAATTTTTAATATTCTACAATAACGATATTGCTTATTTCATCTGCAATTTTTAATTCTGCTTCTTAATTTCATGAATTTTATCATGACTTGAAGACATTACTAAAATTAGATCTATAGATGTTCGGAAGATAATCCCAAACATCTATAAATTTAAATCATCTAATCCTAAGAAAGTAGAATTTAGGATATCAGTTTTAAAAATCGCTGTTGATTTTTATTTGATTACTAAGTATTTTTTGTTAAAAAAAATCCAAAACTAGATTTCAAATTATGGTGTTTTTATCTGGGTTTTTAATGATATAAATTTTTTTTTTGGAGATAAAATGTCAATAAAAAATAACCAGAGCAGCAATCATGAATGCAATATTTAGTAAATTATTCTATGAAAACGCAATGCTAAATTAACTTGTTGTCTTCCATTATTCGAAATTAATATCAAGCAGTCTATTATTTCGAAATAGTCGAATTTAGAATGAGAAACAATTACATTGACATTAATTAATGAAAATATTTGAGCCCTATCTTCCCCATAACTCTATTCAAAGCATGATTGTAAATATAAAAAAATTATTTACAATAAACTTACGATATTTTATATTTAAAATATTTAAAATTATTCACATTCTATAAAGTTTCAAGCTTATGTATATCAAGAAAGAATATAATTCATTCGATATGCAAGAAATTGAGGAATTATATTCTTACACATATTCACATTTCTACAGTATAGATATATGTTATAACTGAGGGATTTGTTACAACTACTGTATGAAGGTATGTAATTATGTTTTCTTGCAGTTGCTCAACAAATACGCTAATTATAATGAATAATTAAAATTTCCAAAATTGTATTTTCAAAAATAAATAAAAAATTATTTCTGCAAAAAAAATTTAACTTCGAAAAAAAAAAAACAAAAAATTTAATTTCGAAATGAATACAGGGTATTTAATTTATAATAATCGATTAAATTGATCATGAAAATTTAAAATAATTTCAATCTAAAAGTGTTATAAATAATCATAAATTTTGTTTTCTTCTTAATTTTGAATAGAAAACTAACAGTTTGCCTTTTTTATCGGATAGAATATATTAGTTCAATGAAATTAAATGCATCTGCGTAAAGTTTGATGTCTTATCGTCAGTAATTGATAAGGTTTATCTTTTAAGACATACATAAAGTAAGTATAAATTCTCTTCCGAATTATATAAAGATAAAATAATAATACCGTATACATTACGTACAATAAATTATTACAGGTAGTTTTTATTTTACGATGCGGTACAGTAACTTGGATGTTGAGTGTATAATCAATAAAATTACATTAATTTTAATTAAGTGTGAAAAGTAGAAGCAAATATCATGTAATATTATTTAAACTACTTATATCACGAATTTGAAAAATTCGTAATGTTAACAGTTTAAAGAATATACAGTCAAACCTCTTTAAGCTGCCCCTCTATAAACCGCCACCCTCGTTATTTGCCTGATGAAAGCCAATAACAAATCTCCTCCTTTATGTTAAAACATGAAATTCCCCCTATAAACCGCCACCTCACTAATCGCAACCGCCACTCATTTCTGGAAGCAAAACCAGTTCATTAGTAGACAAATCAGTTGTTTAAACCGCCAAAATAATCGAATGGCAAGGTCAATCAACACAAATAGAAACACTAGAGAAGACGGCAATTAAGTAATTTATCTGTTAACATTTATTAGACTGTATCTCGCACCTGTGACTATTCACATCCCTGTTTTCAATATGAGCTATTCCAAAACTTTAAACGGATTTTTACAAAATTACTATTTAAAATAGGAGAAGATTGGAGAGCCATAACCTCGACATTGCGGAAGAAGAAGAACAGTTTAAACCGTTTTTTTATAAATCAACCAAGTGAGTATCGTTGCTGTTTCTTACTCGGAAAAATATCAAAAACGACATTAGATGTTCACGAAAAATTTTAATTTGTGAATATAAAAAAAAATCCTTCTGCTACTCAGCAATTTATTTCTGATCACCTTTAATTAAATGAAACAATGTCATTCTAGTCTATACATGTTTTCTCACATGTTACCATAAACCCTCCATAAACCGCCACCCTCCTTTACCGCCAGAGAGGACCTTCGAACCGATGGTAGCGGCTTAAAGAGGTTTGACTGTACAATATTTGCACGACATTAGATCAAAATCAGAATCCTTACCTGAATACATGTGACCAGTTTTTTATAAAAACATGATTTAAGGAACTAAGAAAGCAGGAAAATTTTTTTAAGTAGAATCTATTATAAGGAAGTTTTTAATAGAAATATGTGATCTTAATCAAGGTTCAAATAATAATAATTATTATTATTGTTGTTACAAATTTTGAAATTTATTACAATTCATACAGTAAACTCCCGTATAATGCACGAAAAAATTGAGATTAGTATTCATACAACGCTATAAATATTCCCGTATAACGCTTAGAATAAATTCAATATTTGACATATTTTTTTGACTTTTTGTTTAGAAACGCAGAATGCATAAACTTACTTATTGTTTTTATAAACACAGTAAAACTAATACCTGTAGTTATAAAAAATATAAAGGTTTATAAAAGAACTCAGAGACAATCTTAAATTTGCATAAAATAGTTTGATAATGCATGTTTTGTATAACGCGATTTCCTATAACGCGTAACGTATCCTCCGCGTTGTACGAGAGTCCGCTGCATTTTTATTGTAACTATCAATATATAAGACAGAAAATGTATTCCAAATTAAACTATCCAACAATAATCACCTATACCTTGGTATTGACTTTGTTAACATCCAAAAATTAAAACAGTAAATAATTATTTTTAATGTTATTCAAATAATTAATTTTTTTATCAATTAATTAATATTTTAACGTGATGCTAACAATATAAGGAATAAAAGGAAATAAAATTCATTCAGAATATTAAAACTTCGATAAATCACAATGAATTTATCAATTCTGCATGAATAGGGAGCGATTAATATTCAAATTATTTGAAATTTATATGGAAAATAAGATTATATAGATCGCGGATTAGTTGCTTGAATTTGTACTTATGAAATTGGAACAATCATGGATTATTATTAATTTATTTTAATAACATCAATTCTGTATGAATAGGGAGCGATTAATATTCAAATTATTTGAAATTTATATGGAAATAAGATTATATAGATCGTGGATTAGTTGCTTGAATTTGTACTTATGAAAATTGGAAAAATCATGGATTATTATTAATTTATTTTAACATCATATAGTGCGTTTTCTTGTTGATTACATCGGAGTATTATATTAAAAGAATCGGCTGAATTTGCAAACTTTTATTGATATTCCGAAATAGGCAATCATAAGATTTTTTTATATTAACTTTCTAGCAACATATATTTATCATTTCACACACCGAATACAACAATTTGACTAAATACTGTAGTTGAAAATTTACTTTCTAGCAACATATATTTATCATTTCACACACCGAATACAACAATTTGACTAAATAGTTGAAAACTTTTAAGAAAGTCAAAACTATAAATGTCTTTCTTGAAACATTATTATATTAACTCCAAAATCTTCATTGCATATTAGAAATGATAGAGAAATTTAGATTATGTTTAATTTTAATAATGAACAATTTTCATCAAATGAAGAAAAAGATAAGAATGAAAATTGTTCTTCTTGTAATTCTCAATTGTAATTTTTTTATTTTAATTTAGACTTTTTATATTTTATAAATTTTGACTTGAGAATAAATTTTAACATTGTTCTTAATGGAAATGTTTTTAAAACGCATAATATTGATAATCTTATTGCAGTAGACTTATTCATTAATGTTATTTCAAAGTTTTCCGTGTATTTAAAGAAAAATTAAAATATATATAATTGGATGAAAAATAAAACGTTTCTGTCTAGAAATATTCACAGAATTGAGTATCTTCAGAAAAAACATAATACAAATTCTTTTTTCAAACTTTTCTGGTGAAAATTAGAATTTCTCAGATAGCCAGAAGAATATTCTATTTTAACTGTACTTAAGCATCAAATTTTCGATACTATTCTTTAGAAAATTACTATTTTCTAGAAAATCGTTAGAGAATTCATTGGAAATCCTTAGAAGGATAGTTTAGCAAAACTTTCGTTGTTTTAATTTATAGACGAACTCAAAAATAGACTGCATTAGAAGACGTATTGGATGATTGTTATCATATAAAAATGAATTTAAAAAGTACAGTTGAAATGCTTTAAGAAACGATAATAATAGAAACTGATAAAAAAAAACTGTATTGAATATGTTTGTTCAAATATTCATTTTTTCTTAAATGAATGAATTTATTCAATAACAGTTCTATTGTTAGACATTTAATCAAACCTATTTTTAATAATATACTGTAGTTTTTCATCATTTATTTTGTTTGATATTCAAAAATTTCTTTGTAATAAAAAATAAAGTATTGAAATATTTTCAAATATAATCATATTTTTTCAAATTATATTGTAAAAATACCGATTTGGTAAAATAATAATATGGCAACGCTGCACTCCAACTACTCAGCTTTTCACTTATTAATGTTATGGACAGGTCTTGCTGGCCCCAAACTTCTCAGTAGTTATTCTTGAGATAAGGATTAAAGGAAAAAAAGGGAGTGGTTCATTAATTTTTAGAGACAATTTAATGTTTTTATACTTTTAAAATTTTTCTTGAAAATGAAGGAAAAAAAACAAGTAGATTACAGAGCTAAATATCAAAAATAAAGTACATTATATATTAAACAAATTTGGTATTGGGCACGGCAGAAGGGGGAAATATGAAAATGATTTTTTGAACTCACTCTGAATATCATAAATCCGACACTGGATTGTGTCCCGGATTGATTTTTTGTTAATATATGTCGCCATTTTCCACTCAGGTAAATTACTGTGGCAGGAGGAAACAAACCTTTCCACAGGCTGCCCACACCTATAATCATATAAGAGTCAGCCGGATTGTGGATGGAAAAGATCAACGGGCTGAGCCCGGATCCCATGATGAATACAGTGAAACCTGTAACCAACCTTAAAGTGACCATCCCTCGGGACAGATCTGACTGATAACTTTTCACAGATAGTCACTATACAGGACAATGATCCCCCCTTCTCCCAAAAGGAAAGAAAAAAACACTTTTCATTATAAAAAAATTGAAAATAAAATTTCCCAGTTTCTTAAGTTATAGCATATTGAATACTAAAAAGAAAAATTACACATGTTAATGAAAATTGCATGTGAAATTCCCATTTTAATTTTGCACTTCATAGCACTCCAACAGCGTTGCCAGACGTCACGAATTTTGCGGGACGTCCCGCTTTTTGAACAAAAATAGATTGTCCCGCGCGGGACAGCTAAATTCACGAATTATTCAAAAATTTTGTTTTGAATTTAATTTGATAAGACCATCTATTGACGTGATTGCCAAAAATTCGGAAGACTCAAGTGGACAAAAATGGCATCAGTTATTTAAGTTATTCTCGGAAAAAGATACTAAAAATATGTACAAATTAATTTCATTTATAATAAGCATACCGACATCTAATTGCTATCCCGAACGAGTATTTTCTCAGATGAATTTAAAATGGTCAGAAGCAAGAAACAGATGTTCCATTGAGCTGATAAAATCGGAATTACTTGTTCAGTTCAACTTGCAATACTCATGTACTGAATTTTATCACTATATAAAAAACCAGAAAGAAATTCTTTCTAAAGTAAAATCTTCAGTCAAATACAAATAAGTAAGTTTCTGAAAAATAT
>AYEL01083446.1:0-19793 GCA_000484575.1 Olivierus martensii | reverse complement strand
AGTAATCGGTTGACTGTGGTCAGACGGAACTGGTGAATACCAAACGAACCGAAGGTCAAAGTCAGGTTCGACCAGTGGTCACCGAACCATTGGTCGAAAGTTAAATTCGTGAATACGGCCGTAAGTACTGTGTTTCAAGAAATTAATCAGTTCTAATTTTTGTTACAACTGAGCTTTTTGGATTTTGACTAAATAGGAGGCATTTTTTTCACTGCAGTGAATGAATTGTGAATAGAGTAATCGAAATTGCAATTTTATATTAATTAAAATCCGTCAACTTGTAGTCAAGCGATAATGACAACAATAAATGCACCTGTACACTAAAAAATATATATAAATGTTACGTATGAGTAGTGATTAAGAATGAAAACACTATACATTATAGATTTACGGATTTATTTCAAAAATTTATGAAATGTAGACCCTAGCATACGAGGTATATCACTTTCTGACGAACAGTTTTATAGCAAGCATATATTGTACTACAATTAATACTAACCTGTATATTTGCATTTAACATAGTCAAACCTAAATTAAAGTACTGTATAAAGGTACATATACAGAAGTACAGTGGTACCTTGGTTAACGACGGTAATCCGTTCCAGTATTACCGTCGTTAACCAAAACCATCGTTATCCAAGGCGTGATTCCCCTAGGATTTAATTGAAAATTGATTAATTCTTTCCGGCTCCTTCTCACAACCATAGTAAATATTAAAAATAGAGATAAAACTCATTTAAAATGTCCTAAAAATATGGAAAATATCACTTATTTATTATATTTGCTACAAAAAAAATTAACATTAATAAAATGTTCATGAAAACAGTTTTTAATTATCAATCTCACCAGAAGGACAATTGGGCTCACTTCGTAGTTTTTTGAGAAACGAACCTGTAAACACTGATTAACAGCTTCAACGATTATTATATAGGTAAGATTTGATTTCGCCTTTTAATGGCAAACGAACAGCATTCGCCGATTTATTGTCTATATGAACTGTAGGATCTCGGACAGATTTTTTTCTTCTTCTAATGCAGCGCTTCTCAAACTTATCCATTTGGCGACCCCTTTTACCTGATCAAATATTTTCGCGATCCTGGGTATAGAGGTATATAAACTAGGAATACGAATGAAAACATTTGCTAAAATTTCTGCGACCCCAAAATTTATGCACGCGACCCCATATGGAGTCGCGACCCACACTTTGAGAAACACTGTTTTAATGGAATCCGAAACTGCTACGCCACACCCGTCAAGTAATATATAACACAAACAAACAAAAGAATCAGATTCACACCACTTGCAGGTGTCAATTAATATATAACACAAACAAACAATAAAATCAGACTTTTGTCAAGTAATATATAACACAAATAAACAATTGAATTAGACTTTGTTTCAGAATTTAAAATAATAATCGTCTAGAAATCATCTTTAAGAAACTAAAACTAGTGAAATGATGCACGTCTATTTTTAATTAATTAAATAATTAGTTTTCATTACTATATGTTAATTATCATTTACTTAAATATATTATTATATGATTATAATTTTATTAATTTTAATAATGATATTGTCGGATTTGAATTGATTGCGATTATTTTATTAATTTTAATAATGATATTGTCTGATTTGAATTGATTGTGATTAAAAAAAAACGATTAACAACTGACCTAACGAATCACGTGATGCGATGACGAGCTCTTAGAGCTAAATTTTGTCGAAAGTTCACATAATCAGGAGTCGTTAACCAAGACATTTATCTTGTAGCCACTCGTCGTTAACCAAACACGTCGTTATCCGAGGCCGTCGTTAACCAAGGTAACGCTGTATTACAATATTTACTTTTTAATATAATGGTTTAACAGGCTCTTATCATAACAATAATTACTCCATGAAATTAATCTTCTTGGTACTTTAGCAGGTTAAAATTTCTTAAAACTATGTAAGTGGTCAATATACATATTAGACTGGTGTTCACTTTACAGAACAAAAATAGCATTACATCCTATGAGAAACAAACCAGCTTTTGAAATTTGATCCTTTAAGCTAAATGGTCACTGTACTAAGGTGATAATTTTAACAGGTTTCACTGTATTTCCAAAGGACGGAACCTGAGAATCGTATCCAAGTCCTCCCAAAATGGAAACCAAAGCGTTTCTACTCGGCCAATCCGGCTGCACCTTAATATGAGCTCGAACTGAATAGAATGGATGTGGAACAGGTAAATGAGTTTGTGTACTCACGAAATATGTTTGAGGGAGAAGTTCACTCTCTCAAATCGTATTACTGTATAAGCAGAATGGGATTTATTTGTATTAGAAGGCCTAAGCTATAAATTTTAAACGGCCCCCTCAAATACTTTTAATATTCCTTTTAGTGAAATGTAAAGTCCTCTGTAATGTTAGATCTTAAGATGGAACCTCTTCTATATATCTAAATTCGGCACTAGTCATAAGTTTCAGATAGTTTGTGGAATAAATCGAATTCATTGGATTGAATTCCAATGAATTTAATCCAAGTTTAATTTATTTTTAAATTATAATAAAGTTTGCAAATCATATCGTCCATTATTTAAAAAACTAAAATACTTAAATTCAATGAATTCGATTCATCCTATCGTCTGTCGATAAAATTATTTTAAAATTTACAAGGGGAGCTTGCGAACCTGGTAAAAACGAAAAGGAACCAAACTTTATAAATGAAGATAGTATCGATAGATAGTTCGATCAGTCGATTATTAAGAGGTATAATTCAAATATAAACGCTTAATCAACAATCAAATTCGGGATACATTCATGACGCGGAAGAGAAAAACGAGGCGTAAGGCTACGTCCTAAGTGCCAGCGTCCAGCGTGCGCGTGCGTTGCGTAGCTTATACGCGCTACCATTTCGCCTATCTCCTGGCGTCCAACGTGCCAGCGTTCTTCACATCGCGTGCCAGCGTTCATCTCAGAGATGGCGTCAAAGCGAAAACTTCGTATACTAATTACCACAGATTATCTGTGCTAATTACTATGGAAAATAGTCTACTACGTTACGGATATGAAATGCCTCGAAATAGAAATGCAAAGCATAATATTTTTAAAATCGGTATGTTGGGATAATTTCATCATTTGTATTGTGAAATTATGCAAAATAGAATACATCAAACAATAATTAAGTTCTCTCTTAAAAAGTTAATATGATTTGATTAATAAAGTTTAATTATCCAAGTAATAATGTATGTTATTTATAGAATTGGTTACTTTAAATTCTTTTTATATATTATTTCAGCATTATTACTTAAATATGTCTTTTTATACATTTTATGCCTAAGCTACATAAAATTTAACAAAATACTTATTGTTGACTCTTATTTTAATTACAATTTCATTCCATTCTTTATCTACACATTCTCTGTTATATTTTATCTTTCTATGGACCCCTAATACAGGTTTTTAAAACTTTCTATCATCAATAATTCAACAAAGACCGCCATTTTTCGAAAACGCTTGAAGAAGCACGACCGAAAGGAAGTAGCGATCAAATTGAATTGGTAGCTGCTTCCAACTCGAGAGTTCGACTCGCGCTACCTAGCGGCCGCTCGACGCTCGACGTTGTTACGTTGGACACGATAATTTGAATCTATTGGCTTGTTCGCTTTGGCCGGTAGCGCGTACACGCAAATGGTCGCTGGACGCTGGCACTTAGGACGTAGCCTTAGGGGGTCAGCGCAAACGCAACGTCAGCACTGGTTGCATAGCAACTAGTGATGGGCGAAATGATTCTTTTCAATGAATCGATTCATTTGATTCAATTCATTTAAATGAATCGAAGAATCGTTTGAATCAAAGAATCGAAGAATTGTTTGACTGGGTGAATCGTTTCTACTTGAAGGGGAGGGATATAGTAGTAGATTTGTGATGATAAATATTGTAGAGGAGGGTGGGTCATGCAAATTGTGACATCACATTAAACATTTAATAATATTTTTTTGAATAAAATGCAAAATGTTTAGGCTTAATTGTTCAAAAAATAAAGACTGTAGTGTAACCTATTTGGAGATATGCTTGTTAGTAAAACGTAAGACATATATAATTTCTAGTTCTAATACTCTTATATACGGTACAGTTTTTTAATACTTTGTCTATTAAAATTTTTAAATGTGTTTCAATGCATCTGGAAAATGTTAATTAATCGTATTGTTATATAGTGGGTGATCGGTTAACGAACAAATCGGATAACGAACACTTTCGCGAAAGATTTTTATGTTCGGATAACGAGCACTTCACAGAACAGACTGTGTGACCCGCGGACTGACGGAATGACAGATGGGCCGGATGGCCGCATGGTAAAGCTGTGGCTTACCATCCTGGAGGATCCGGGTCTCACTCCTCTAATTTTTCAGGAAGGGTCCGGGCCCGGCAGTTGAACCTCATTCTTCAACCATCCGGTTGACCATATCATGGTGTTAGCCAGCCCGTGATGAGTTCTATAAGTGGCCGCCGCCAGATAAAAATATCTCATGAGGATATGGTGACTTAACTAAACCTAAGGCTGAACTCACACAAACCACAACAAAACCACGCCACAACCACAAAACGGTGGTTGCTTGTGTAAGGTCGTGAATTATAATTATATTAATATAGAAACGCATAATCTAACTCAGATGGATCACTAAACTGAAGTCGGTTTCAACGGCTGTCGTAATTGTGGTCGATATCATCCACAAAATTGTGGTCGTCAGTGGTTGAGCGCAACTCACACAGTGCGACATACCGACCACTAGCCACCGACAGCGCTTCCTGTCAATTAGCAATCGGTAACGGATTGCGCATATATACGCGCAGTCCCTTACCGACTGCGCATATAAGTGATTCGCGAGTGTTTGATTTCGGCCACAACCCAACCACACGGTAACCACCATTTTGTGGTTGTGGCGTGATTTTGTTGTGATTCATGTGAGTTCAGCCATTATAATTATATTAATATAGAAACGCATAATCTAACTCAGATGGATCACTAAACTGAAGTCGGTTTCAACGGCTGTCGTAACTTGTGGTCGATATCATCTACAAAGTTGTGGTCGTCAGTGGTTGAGCGCAACTCACACAGGGTGGGCAGCCTGTGGAAGGGCTTGTTTCGGCCCGCCACTTAGTACTCTTACTGAGTGGAAAGTGGCGTCATCTGTTAACAAAAAAAAAAAATAGGCTTGGGGATCTCTACAACGATAATGCTATTAATCACTTCCGTAAAATCCTGAAGAAGAGAGAAAAGCAATCGAAATTGGACAGATTCTTTAACGGAAAATAAATATAAAAGATGAAAATGCAAGACTGTATATGTATATATTATTGTTATTACATATAAATAAACATAGTACGAAATTATATAATATTTTATTTATGTTTTTTTGAGTCTCTAGAACGAATTAATCAAATTCTAATAAAAACTTATGGTAAATCGATAGATCTCCAGAATGAATTAATCAAATTCCCATAAAAACCTATGATAAATCAATGATCAGTTAACGAACAATTCGGATAACGAACATTGTCTTGGAATGGATTATGTTCGTTAACCAATCACCCACTATACAGATTAATGAGATTAAGAGGTAACTCAATTTGTTATATTTCGTCCATGAATCACAATCGTTTAGTATTATTATATTTTTAGCCTATATAGGCATTCGCCTGTATAGGCTAAAAATATAACCCTTTTTACTATGCGAGCTACTTTTCTATACTAAGTTATTCGGCGATCTACTCTCTTATAATGATCGGGTTCGCTCAAACTGATATCTGGACCCCTGTGGGTAAGGGGTTAGGTTCCTGCAAAGCTTTCTTCCCAACATTTTGTGTTTTTTCTGTTGGTTTATGTGTTTTTTCTGTTTACAGACACCTTATTTAATTTATATTACATTACTTATAAATAATTACAGTATATGCAGCCCTATAGTACTATATACAGGTAGGCCTCGATTAGTGCGAATAATGGGTTCCACAAATTTCTCGCACTATTCGAAGTATTAACTATATGTAAAATATGGTAATTGGTTCTTGCTTTGTGAGATTCCGGCCATTAGCAAACCTCACGATGAATAACCACAATACTAACTGTTTAAGAAATATTTATTTTTATAGTTTACATCGTTGTTCATCATCTAAATTAATAACTTATCAGGAATTCCGTCTCATACCATCATCAAACCAACTTCCAAATCGAAGATAATCTTAGAATTATCGTGACCGCTTTTATGTCACTTAATCACATCCATTTTTTGCTGTAGCGTAATCACTAACCTCTTCTTTTTTCGTTTCCTGTTTTATCATCAAAAGTGTTCTTCCATTCATCCATTTCAACTATGTAGTAAATAAAATCTTATTTTTGATTGATAGTTTTTTGATGTTGCAAAATGTTTGATGTGACATCTGACACACTGTCTTTCTGAACTGCGTTGAAAAACTGCATCACGTTTTGCCTCAGATCCAAGCCGTAACTAGGGCGTGGCGAAAGAGGCAATCGCCACGGGCGCAGCTTGATTAGGGGGTGCAAATTTTTTTAATTCATTTCAGTTATTTGCGGGCAAATGACTTTTTTCGATAAACGTTCGCAGATATAGCTTTATGTTTTTCTTTCATTTTATTTTTTAAACGAGGTAATTCGCGGGTAAGAGCAGCCAAGTTGTACCCCAAACAAAGGCGCCAGATCAAGAAGGGGCGCTATTTTTATTGATAAAGTAAAAGTTTACAATGACTCATTGGGTTTGCCCTCTTCAGTTCCTCTTCAGTAAAAATTCATGGAAAGGCCTAAAGAAAAGTAATAAAAAAAGAATTGTACAAATCTATTTGCTCATTCAAACAAATATCTTACAGCAGATTGAAAATCATCTCATTTTGATGGAGATAATTCAGTTTCAGCATTGTTATCTTTAAATGAAAAAATGGGGGTGCAAATTTGACCCTTGCCACAGGCTCTGTTTACCCTAGTTACGGCTCTGCTCAGATCATCTAAAATTTCGGCGTAAGGAGCAAATGCGCAGGAAGTTAGGCACCTAAATTTGAGACTGCATTCAAGCATAGGGTCACATTCTTCTATGGGACCTGCGGATGAGATGAACAGGCTTCTGGCCTACCTGCGGTCTGTAGAGTAATGAGAAATTTTCCGGCAAACCGATTCAGAGACTACATTGGTAACAAACAATTCCTTTCTCTCTCTCTTTCTCGCTCCACAGAGAAAGAGAAAGGGTGTATATTAGTAACAGTATTTTCGCCGCTCAGCGGGAGTCCGCGAATAAGCGCAAAAGCTCCGCAAATAACGATTTTGTGGTTACAAATAAATTTTCGCGAATAGTCAAATACACGAATACGGAATCCGCGAATAACGAGAATTGACTATATTATCAAGCACCATGTTTGTTTTCAAATGAAATGAAATTCACACTTACCACTGATAAGATGATAAATCCATAATTAAATAGAGAGGTCATGCGTGTAATTTGATGAAAGATCTGTGACGTCATTCGGCTACGCTAATTCCGTCTAGTTCGTTGAGGTGCATTTGAAGCATTGATTTTGCTTATCAAAGAGCGTTTGTCTAATCATAAGCGTAGAGTACCTATTCCAGAACCTTACGCTATGGGGATGATCTATTCAGTCCCTGCCCATTTTGCTATAAGTATAATATGTATTTCGTAATTTATGGCCGTTTAATTCAAAACATTTATATGATACTAAGAAAATTCATTGGAAAATTACTCTGTTTTAAATTAAAATAAAGAAAATCAAGATAGCTAGAAGATTTTGAAAATAACGTGACTTTAAACATAAGACACCAATGACGCAGTGGTGGTTTTAACGGTGGGTGGACTGGGCGGCTGCCCGGGGCCCATGAACCCTGAGGGGCCTACAGAATCCCAAGCCAAGATATTAAAAATATTATTCTATATTTGATTTGCTAATAATTTTTTAATTGAACAAATCTTAAATTTTTATTCTCTCTCCCGCGCACATTTTGCACGCAGAATCACAGCGTTACCCGGCACATAAAGATCCAGTGTTTTGTGCCGAAACGACAATGTTCGCCCTTGTCGCATTAATTGATTTTTTACGTGAAACTAAGAGATATTAACTGTTAAAACACTCAGAACTTTTAAACTTATAACCTAATAAATAATATAGCATAAAATTGTATTGCCAAAATTTTTATTGACAATAAAAAATACAGAAAACAAACATACAAATGCCATTTCATTATTTCAACAGTACACTAGCATCGTAATAAAACAATGCCCTGAAAAAATAGGGCATTTTTTAAATTCTTAATTAATTAATTAATTTCAATAATTAATTTATTGCATAGCTCGATTTTTTTTTGGTCAACAGATGACGCCACACTCCATTCAGGTAGAATATTATGTGGCGAGGCGAAACAAGCCCTTCCACAGGCTGCCCACCCCAGAGTGCCGCTAGATATCGCTGTTACTCTCGTAACCGCATCTAGCGACACTCTGGCCCACCCCTGCGGAGGGGTCAGCCGGATTGTGGAGGACGGGGATCGACGGGCCGGGCCCGGACCCCATGATAAATATTTTCAAGGTGTGGGACCCGGGTCCTCCTGAGTGGAAAGCCGAAGCGTTTCCACGCGGCCAATTCGGCCGACTGCATAGCTTGTTGTTTTGCATTTCGAAACTAAAATAATGATATGATCATCCTTATTAATTATGTGTAATTTATTTGTATAATATTCTAAGCCCCCTGTGGGTAAGGGAAGGTAGAATATGCCCACCATCCGACCCCGCGTGTCGTAAAAGGCGATTAAAGGGTCATCTCGTACCATTCGGTAGTTGTCGCGTCCGGGACTGGGGTCTCACTCGCGGGTCCCTATACGGAACCAGGACTGCTGGCGGTGCCCAAATCCGTCACTAGGGTCTGCGATGGAACCCCATACGGACACCGGACCGCCCGGCGGGCACGCCCGCCTCGAACCATTTTTTCGTACCAACCTCGTAGTAGGAGGAAAAAGCCCCAGCTAGAACCTCCATATTACTTGTGTGAAAAAAAAAAAATATATATATATATATATTCTAAGTAGAATAAATGGCATCTCCATAAAATCGGAATTTTTATTTCTAATCAGTAACAATGACTTCCAGTAACGAGAGTAATAAGCATTTGTAATTTATCCGTTTAGCGATGTGATGTGTAAGTTAGCTTATCCAATTTTATCGGTGATTTGTGAATGTTATGATAAGAAATAATTGACTAATCTGTTAAATTAGTTAAATATGTAACTTATGTTAAATGGTTGCATTTGTGTTTAGTCATTTAGTTAATTAGTTTTTGCTTTTCGCGAACGTCTTCTGAATAGAAGGGAGATATACAGTAGCTGATAACGGTCACACCTCGTAGCCTATTCATTTTTAAGGAAATAGATATTTTTCTACCAGTGAATTAGTAATTAATTTCATTTTTTAAATCAATTTCGCTATTTGATCTGTTCTTATTAAATAACTAAAATGCTAAATAAATGTGAAAATTATTGATCGAAAACAAGAAAATGTTAAATACGTAAAGAAGCATCACGATGTGAACAAATCGCAATGACGAAGATTCCTTTGGCTGAATGATTGTTGTTTAACTAATTGATTAATCATCGTAAATTTGTTAGTTTTGGCTTTTTCAATTACAATAATTATGCAAAATTTAATAATAATCATATTAGTAAATCATTATATTTTTGTTAATACAAGTATGTTTGTTGATAGATTTAAATAATCGTAAGTTGATTTTGTTAAAATCTTATTTTTCACAGATAAGGATGTTTTAATATTTTAAAATAAGTAAATGTTGTAATTTACTGTTTCTATTAGATACTTTTTTGTAATTTTCTAATTAATTAACCATTAAATAGAATACTTGATGGGTCAATGATTTAAATAAGAGATAAATGATAATAGATCTTATTTTGAATTTTTCAAAGTTACAAACTAACTATTGAAACTCAATAAATTTTTTATAATAATGAAAATAAATCTGTAATTATGGCAAATTCTAGTTTAAAATTTTATTGACTCAGCAGGAAGATACCTTATTTTTAAATTAATGTCTTAAAATTTAGGAAATTCCAGTTGAGCATTTGAAGTCAGTTATTCCTTAGTTTATGTATATCTAGCTTCCATAAAATTCAGCTTTATGTAAAACATTTTCCATAACTTTTTTTGAGATATAGAATACATATAAACATTTACTGTATTTGTAAGTCATAAGTGCAAATATGGTAGTTTACAACATTTAAAAGTTTGTTTGTTGATCTTATGTATCATATTAGTGGCATGATCAGAGATGATAAGACACCATAATATTGTGTAAGTGCTTAGTCCATTAGCTCTGAGAGTTTTTGATTCAGAATTTTTCTGACTTAAGAAATTATTTTTCCAACTTATGTAGAATTCATGTAAAAAAAAAATTTGAACTTAATTATTTGTATAAACCAGAGAATACTGTAATTAATTATTAATTGATTATCAAATATTCAGCTGGATAAAAAAAATGTTCTTTAAGTATATCACTTCATAATTTTCTCAATATTCCTATTCTATTAATATTTTTTTAAATTTTGCATGATTTAAAATACACATTTCAAAAATAATATATAAAACATAATGTTTTATTATAATTAATCTCTTTAATTATTAAGAGCTGCATCTCTTCACAGATTTGATTCTTATTGAAAATAAGAATCAAATCTATAATTTTCTTTATTCTAAAAATATAGTAAAACTATCTAATTACTAATTTATATTTTCTTCACTATTAATATTAATTTATAATTCTGATAGTAATTTTGAAATGAAATAAAATCATTACTAAAGATACTGGATTGATTAATTTGGTCTTCATCTAAGAAAATACATTTTATAGAAAATAGAAATATTTTTTGTTCTTCAACAGACTATCATCATCTATAAACAATATACAGTCATTTGAAAGAATAAAATGTAATGTTTGCATTTCTGTTATACTCTTATTTTGTATTACTTTGTATTTGTTATTAGCTGATGGTCTGTTAAAGAATTGAAAATATTTCTGTTCTGAATTAATTTGTCAACAGGAATATTAATACTCTCTTTATCCTATTAGTGCTTTTTATTCAGTTTACAGAATGAGCACAAGCAATATTTCTGTTTTTATGAGAATTAAATTTATTGAAAATTATTTTCATACATTTAGGGAAAAAAAATATATTTGAAAAATTGTTACATTTTAAAGTGCTTTGATTTGACTATACCAAAGATTGTGTAGTAATTATCAATTGTTTAATGATGAATAAAACTATCTGATTTTTTATGAATTATAAAATATGCACTCTAATTTTTTTCTGACAATATTTATATTCAAAAAATATTTTATACATTTATGTATTCTCTGTTAAAATTTACTGTTTTTGTTTGCAGGTAACTTACAGATGAAATGAGAAGTGTGATCATTCAATATTGTATTTTTTATATTTTAAAATAATAAATTATTAATTTAATAAGTATTGGGTTTGTTTCATTTTTTACATTTGTCAGTAGGGCTTTTATTAGATTATTTTAAGGTGGCATATATTTTATGAAAATTATTTTTTGTGCCCAACATTATATAACTGTTAGACTATATATATAGTTTTGTCAAATTATACAAATTTTTTAAAAGTAAATTGATTAAACTTTGATTTTGCTTTCTATTAATTGTAAATTTTATTAAATTTAATGATAAAATTTGTTCCTTCATAACAAATTTTCGAGAGATCTCCTGTTTGCAAGTACATCTAAATAAAAATATTATGAATAATTTGAAATAATGTAGAATCTTTTATTTTAATTAAGCAAAAAAAATTATAAACCAAATTATTACAAGCCAAATGACATCTAGTGGAATAGTGTTAAACTATTCTATTATGGGTTATTTGACTTGCAATAATTTGATTTATATATTCCCTTAAGTTTTATTGTAAACAAAAAAAAAATTATATAAAATAAGAACTATGGAATCCACTTATCTAGTTAAGATAATTGTATTTATTCATTCTATCAGAAGTGTCAAAATAGGATTTTTGATTTTGCAAAGTCAAAACAAATTAATGAGAGAGATATTTTTTTGTTAAAAGTGATTTCTTGAATTTTTAAATTTGTACAGAGTATTTTTTAAAAGATGTGTATTGGAAAAAAATGCATATCCTCTCAATAAATATTAATTAGTTCAAATTTATATACAGTTATTATAAAATATTATTTTATCTATATAATAAACAACTTAAACACAATGCAATAATATCCAATAATAATTTTGAAATTTTTATTCAGTTCATTAATTTAAATACAATATATCCCATATTAATACAGAAAGTTGTTCAGGAATAAATAAATAATCAGATTGCAAAACTATCAATTCCTTTTAATAAATAGTATGCTGTTTTCAGAGCAAATTTTTATGCATATTTAAATCTTCAGATATTAAGTTTATAAACAATTGTTTAGTGCAAAACTTTTATAAAAAATTGCATAATATTCAACAAATTAAAAAAATTGACAGCAATAAGCAGTACTCTTTAAAAGTAATTTAAATAATGTTATTTCATAAATTTATTATGTGGTTACCAAATATTTAAAAAATCAATAGTATAGATATTTTTAGTTAAAAGTATATAATTTTAAGATCATAAATTGAAAAGATTAATTCAAAGTACTCTTGCACCAAACTGAAAATTATCAAAATCACTATATCCTGAATCGTGTGCAATATTTATTGATTAGTAATGTTTTGATTTGAATCACTGAAGTAAATGTATAAGGATTTTTGGTGAAAGCACTATCACTTTTAAATTACAAGAACAGCAAAATTATATTAAAAATTTTTGTAGTTTTTGAATTGTTTAAATTTTGAAAATAGACTTTAGACTTCAAAGTTTGTAACTAGAGAGCACCCTGTTAGTTAACTAGATTGGCCACATGGAAATGCTTTGGGTTTCCATACAGGATCAAATATGAAGTCTAGTGAAAATTTGTATGTACCTGGGCCATCAATCCCATCCTCTACAAACTGATGAATCCTCTCCATATATGTAATCATCCTGTTTGCAATCTATTGATTATTATTTATTACCAAAAAAACACTTCTTGCTTTTTTACTTTCAGAAGTAAAAATTGAAATTCATATTAAAAATCAGTACTTCAATAGGTGAAAAATCCTTTATATGAATTTATATTTTTTTATTTTAGAACAATGAAATATGCAAAAAATTTATTGCAGTATAATAATTGATAGTTTTTATATATAGATATAAGTAAATTTACATTTTTCAATTGGAAACTCAGCCATTTTTTTTATATGCCAATTTGATTCACCAGTATGTTGAAATTTATCAATTTGTAAATTATCCTAAAAATTTTTGTTTTTTGCATAACTACTATATTTTCTATTATGAAAATATGTTAGGGCAAGGGTGTCAAACTCACAGCCCACAATGACTATATTTGCGGCCCAGCCAACAAAACGTACACAATAATAATAATGACCATATTTTGTTCAATATTTGCACATATGTAGTGAAACTATGCGCAGGCGTATCATTCACGCTTCCCATTAATATTAGCAGCTTATATTTTAGATCCAATATTATCATCAGATCCAGAATTAACGACGCTCATCTTGGATCAATTTTGAAAGTATTCACGCGAGCAATATTTCTCCCGAAGTAGGAAAATAATGGCGGAGATGCCAAGTGTTAGGAAGAAAACGTTAAATTGTCCTTGTCCTTTTTTATTTCTGTACTTTTCGAAATAAATTTATGTTTCTATGAATAATTGAAGTTTCTTTTGCGGCCCACCTAAACTCAAACCTTTTTATTTTTGCCCATGTTAGCCTTTGAGTTTGACACCCTTGTGTTAGGGGCTGGAGCCATTCCAGCCCCTAACATTTTTTTATCTTACCTTTCATTAAAAAAACAAAGTGAATAGAGGTTTTGATGAGTTATCATATGAAATATAAACTGTTAACATGTGTATTATTAAAAGTTCTTATTCAATGAAAAATATTGTAACAAATATCAAAAATAATGAAAAATGTATTAATGGACAAAAGCCTCATCATCATTGGATCACAAATTACACAAAAATATCTATATTAATCCAAACAATGATCCTCAGTTCATTGTTTGGAAGCACAGATCTATTGTAACTGATCTTCAAACTATCTTACAATATGAAAGTTATTGTATATTTCTGTATTTGTTACTTTAAAGACATCATTCTTAAATATTTTAACAATTAGGATAGAACTATTGAAATGTAATGAAAATCAATCACTAATGTAGAGATATTAAAAATAAAATACAAATCACTTTTATTAACTTTTATTTGAATTGTTTTCATAAAATTTCTCTACTATTAATATTATTTATTATATAGAAATATGTCTTTCTTGATTGCAATGTAATACAGCATCATGAACAGTTGGATAAACTGAATTATGAGATATATCAGTAAAGAAATCCATTTTTTTTAGCATTCCATTGACATTTGCTGTAAAATAATAATTGATCTTAAAATTCTAAATTCTATTCTTCATAATATAGGTAACAAAATATTTTTAAGCAGGAAAATAGATTTATTATTAATCAATTAATAATAAATTATTTTTCTGCTTACAGGTAATAAGCACTTATTAAAACAATAATTTTGAAACTTATTATAATTTAATGATATATTTACCAGGACAAGCTGCAATAAATACAGTTATACCAACTTCTCGAAATTCTTCGATTACCTAAAGTATAGGAATTATAGTTTTAATATTTAGAATTTTAATTGTATAGTATTTTCAAACATTACTTTTTTTAATGCAATTACTCCAGGAGTATCAATATAATTAAATCCAGAACAATCTATGATGATGTGTGAAGGTATTTCTGCTGATTCTTCTGATTCAGAACTCTTAATAATTAAATAAAACATGAATTAAATAATTTGACTATCGATAACCAAATAATTGAATTATACTTACTGAATCAAGGATTGAAGCTATTGATATGTTCCTTTTAATTGTAGATTTAGACTTTTCTTTTAAAGCTCTGAATTTCCTACAATTGTTATAAGAAATATTTTAATAGAATTCATATTAAGTATTTAGTTTATATATAATAAAAGAATAGACTTTCAAGAAATGTATTAAACTCTCTTTTTTTTAATCTTAAATCGAATTAACTGATGATTTTATAGATATAGCCTATTCAAAATTGTCTTAGCTATTTTTGTGTTGAATTTTTAATTGTATGATCTTTTATGTTTTATATACAGGATGGATTTGTCCCATAATGGTTGGACAAATCAAACTAAGAATTTTTTACATCAAAATAATAAAAAAAGTTCTTATAAACATAAGCCTAAAAACACTGCACTTAATAGAAATATTGTATATTACATTGATAAAAATGTCTGCATTGGTGAAAAAATGCTTTTCCAATCCTACTGATTCAATTAAATGTATGATTATCTTTTCATTTGTAAATAATAACCAAATATATATTTATATATAGTAGAAAATCGATTATCAGAACTAATTGGGACCAAGGATAGTTCGGATAAATGATTTTTTCGGATAATCGATCTGATAGAAAAATAAGAAAACACAATATAAAAAATACAAAACAAATTTCAAATACATATGTTTTATTGTTTACATAAGTTATTCTGCTTCATTTGTTTTCTAATTATTTTTATTATTATTATTATATTAAATATATTAATTAGATATATAGGTCTATACAGTAGTTTAATTGTCGATTGTTTTCGCATACAGTCAAAGCGCATCACAGAAGCTTATATTCCTGACAGTGCCCACTAATTAGACTTGCTATTAGGATTATTCGCCACTCGGATATATCGTCGCAAGGACATTTCGCCATAAGATATAAAAAAAGACAGGAGTATTTCAAAAAAATTAAATAATTTTTTTGCAATACTCTCTGTCTTTATTTTATTTTTATATCTTAATATCAAAATTAAATAATTTTTTTTATAAATTTTTTTGCAATACTCCTGTCTTTATTTTATTTTTATATCTTAATGTTCTGGTGACAATATATCTGTAATATATATTAAATAAATTAAATACATAGTATTTTTTACAAATAAAAATAATTACCTAAAGTGCTAGTCTTTATTTGCTGCAAATACTAAAATATTGATAAATTTGAATAAAGAGGAAGAATCTGAAACAAATATATATTACAGGAATACCTCGATTATCGCGGTTATTGTTGCCACGAAAAATACCGCAATAATCGAATCCGCGATAATCGGGATAAATAATGCATATAAAATGGGTGATCGTTGCCAAGGATTTTTCAAATCTATTGATTAAATTTTATATGAAGTAAAAAATAAATCTGTTAAACGTGCTAATCTTTTAAGCTGATCATTACGTTTCTTCTTAATAGCTGTAGTCTTTTAAACATGCTAATCTTTTAAGCTGATCATTACGTTTCTTCTTAATAGCTGTAGACTTGATAGCATCCTCTTTTAGCATTCATTGTAGGGGTAAATAAGAAGAGAAATAAATATCCACAATCCCCTAGATTCTCCTCTAGAGATCCCGGCGCCCCGATGCAGCTTCCTTGTAACATCTACTCAGCATCTTTACAATATTGATAAAATGATAATTTTGGCACCCTCCTTCTTAAGGCGCCCCGATACGGTGCATCGTTTGCTTACCGGGTTTAAGCTGGCCTTGTTCACATTTATTTCAGGCAATGGTGGACAGTTACTGATGAGCAGTGAGTAGGCGCCCTCGGTTAAAAACGAAGTGCTTTAAGAGAGCTACTTGGAGGGTAAATGTAATTCTGGTTACATATGTAGGGGGTTACATCTCGAAACCGCGATAATTCGAATTTGGATCGCAATAATTGGAATTTTGGTATCAAATTATAAACCGCGATAATTCGAAAATCGCGATAATCGAAACCGCGATAATCGAGGTATTCCTGTATATTGAAAGTGCGATACGGGATATAAAAAATCGGTTCGTCGGCTGCCGGCCTATATTGTTACGATGGCACTGGCCCTTCTGACATTTGCCAAAACGCCCTTATGGCCAGTCCGCCCCTGATCCCACCCTACACATTGTAGGGTGGGAGTATTGGTGGAGATCTGTTGCGTATCACAATTGAAAATTATGTTCGGATAATCGACACTCTACTATATACAGTATTTAATTTATTTTCATTCAAACATTAATGAGCAAAAGGTGACTTAGGGGCTGCATACTCCTGAGGTTCTGCATATAGTATGGAGGATATACTGTATATAAAATATATCCATATTGTAAGCATAAATTTTTATCTTAAAAGCTTAGCCTATTGTAAAAAATATTTACCCACTTTTATTTTGGAAGGTTCCTATAAATGTAAAATCCCTTAGAAACAATAATGTCTTGAAATATGTATTCAATATATAAAAATTTTTATTTAGTTGAATTATCAAAATTTATAAATTTCATTTATTGTTTAACATATGCTTGTATACTTTATTACTGATCATATTATTAGAATAAACTGGTTAGACTTTAAATAACTGATTACCATAACACTAGCACTTCTAGCAGTGAGAAAAGTGAGAGGAAGTGCTAGTGTTATACTAATCATATTTTTTAAACTTTTTGGAATTGCTTCTGTAATATAGTACAGTATTAGATGTTTATAAGAGAAATCCACCATAAATTGTGATTTAAATGTCAAATGTTAAAAAATATAATTTGATATATTTTTCATACTAAATTAAATTTTATTGGCAAATTTATAATTACTATATGTATGATATATGGTTACTAGATTGGCATATGAAGATAAAAAGTTATTATAAACCCGACCTAAACAAAATTATAGTATTATCTTAACTAATTTTTCAGAAAAATTTTCAATATTTACCTTACAAAATATTTTAATTTAATTTTTATATGCTAATAAAACAATAGTGAATAATTTTTGTTGATAAAAAAATAATTTTCTTGAATTTTAAAATATTATTTTTAAACTTATTTTTTAATAAGTTGAAATTAATAATAATAATAGTTAATAAACTAACCTGATATTTAAAGATATTCTTTTTTCTATCATATTCATGAAATATTCAGCATTTGCAAAATGCAATGGGCCACCAAAATAAAATATTTTGACTTTAGGAATTTCTTTAGCCTGGTAGAGAAAATGATAAATGTCATTTTGCTAATTCAGATTGGAAAAACGAGAATTTCTAGAAAAATTATTGATATGATTGCACAGTAATAAAATAATAATAAAAACTAAGTAGCACTGCAGGCAAATTTTACTTTAATTCAATTTTATAAAATATTTTTAATTTCTGTTGAGAGTAGAAATACTCTACGGTGTGTTAGTATCATTACCGTTTCTCTGTTAGAATATCCTGCATATCCTATCGGTGCACATAGTTGATAATATAGTTTGTAGCTCATACGAGCGTCGCAAAGTGAATAACCTTCAAGATCTGTGCAATGAAGATGGGATTGAAACATTTAAGGCCGTTTCACACTAGGATACTGATGACAGTCATCAATGTTTTTCACTAGCAACTGAATTTAAAGATACTGTATATTGGTTTGAGTGTAATGTACACACTGGAGCACTGCAATGTCCGGCTTAGCCACAGTGACACGACAAAGTCTGATTTCCGTCACATGTAACGGACAGGATTATTGTGTCCCGAATAGTCATCGCTTGAAACACATTTGCAATTAATTATTAATTCGAATAAAAGTCAAGCACGATGGTATTTTTCTTTTGGTTCTAATTATGAGTTCAGATTTGATTAACATTGTAGATTTCATAAATGAAGTAAGAAGTCGTTCTGCTATTTGACATACCAAAAGTGATGAATATAGCGACAAAGTAATGAAATGAAATGCTCGGAAATACTAAATTTATTCTATTTAGAAACGCAATGACAATAGTTCATCAATCGAGTCCATATCTAAGAGTATATTTACATAGGAACGTGAAGATCACGCCAGCAGACACGAACCCGAAAAAATCCTTTCCATTTATATATCAAGTGGAAAGAATTGATTAAATTTGATGAGATAAAACTGTACTTTATCTTATTAAATCAATTTTTCGTCTTTTATTACAAAATACAATAAAAACATACTGAATATTAATGTTTTTAGAACATAAAGTCTTGAGAAGTTATTGAAGGGGAGAAAAAAGCATACACACTCGGTATAAAACAAACGAGAACTGCAAGGTTATTTAAAATAAGGTTGACCCATCCGCGCTGACGCACGGTCATTGGCTATCGTTTTCTGACGACATTCTGGGAGCACGCACATTTATAGCATAGGCAAATGAATATCAAAACACAGGATTTTTCTAAGCTACGAAAATACTAAAAGACATAATTATTAAGATTATTAACAGTTATTGTTTTTATGATTTTGTTGAAAGTTTAAAACATATATTTAGATGAAATTTAATATCACAAATATACTTTTTCCGATTTAAGAAAATCATAAAATAAAAATTACTGCGATTATTATCAGATGTTTATTATTTTTATGATTTTATTATAAGTTAAAAATATATTTAGACGAAATCTAATACACAAATATTTACACAATAATACAATAAATAAATAAATATGCTACACAGTACTGTATCAAACTAAACTGAAGTTTGTTCTGCATAGTATATACCGCATGTATCGATATACATATACTGAATACCATAATGTGTGTTCAAATACTTTTTTCGGTGCT
>AYEL01083441.1:0-48435 GCA_000484575.1 Olivierus martensii | reverse complement strand
TGTTAATTTTTTTGGTTAGTAAAACCGGATGAGTAGTAGTCCAAGAACAGTCACTTGGCTTTGAAGGGGTGAAACATCAGAAAGATGGACTTTTTGCTGTTAGCTATTTAACATTACTATTATTCAGCTTTATCATATACGTACAGTATAGTACAGAATTTTCTTTTAAAAAGTATTGAAATGGATAAAAGGAAGAACACTTTTGATGATAAAACAGGAAACGAAAAAAAGAAGAGGTTAATGATTATGCTAGAGCAAAAACTGGATGTGATTGAGCGACATAAAAGTGGTGCTTAACTTCTGCTTTCGATTTGCTATTTTGGTTTCGATTTGGCAGATGGTTTCATGATGGTATGAGATGCAATTCCTGGTAAGTTGTTAATTTGGATGATGAATAATGATGTAAAATATGAAAATAAATATTTCTTAAACAGTTAGTATTGTGGTTATTCATCGTGAGGTTGGCTAATGGTCAGAATCTCACAAGCAAGAACTAATTACCATATTTTACATAGAGTTAATACTTTGAATAATGCGAGAAATTCGGGGGACCCATTATTTGCACTAATCGAGGTCTACCTGATGTATATTTATAACCATTTTTCTGTATATTTTGAAAAATATCATTGCCTTCATTATTCAGTAAATTTTAACAGAGAAAATTTTGGAACTCGAATAATCAATATTACCACATCCAGCATACTCTTTTAATCTTGTGCCATCTGATTATCACCTGTTTAGATCATTACAAAATGCGTTAAATGGAGAAAAAGTTCAATAACAATGAGGAAGTCAATTCTTTCATTCAAGACTTTTTTTGTATTGAAAGATAAAAATTTTTATTCAGAAGGCATTTATTAATTGCTTAAAAAATGGAAAACTGTCATCAAAAATCAGTAGTGAGTATATAATTGATTAAATGCAAACGATTTTTTTTTTTTAATACAACCAAAATTATTTATTACAACCCAATACTATTACACTTGTATCTTAAACCAATAGATGTTTATGCTCTATATAGAAAAAAAATACAGTTAGAGAAAATATTTATGTAAAAGTCAAATTTGAATGAATTGAGCATTATTTAAATTGGAAAGAAGCTGTGGCAAATTACTTGTAGAACCAAAATATGATTTTACAAGCAGTTTAGAATATTTTAAAACAGTTAACATTATAAGCAGTTTTAAAATATTTCAAAACTATTTTATAATAAATATAAACTTTTAATATAAATTTAAATTTTATAAGAAGTTTTGAAATATTATCATCCATTATCGTACAAAGATACATATATGAAATAAAATGTTTAGAATAAAAGTTTTAAATTTAAAATTGCACATTAAATTAAAATTATATAAATACTGTAACATACAAAGAAAAACAAAAATTATAAAATACATATCTGTTTTCCTTTCTAGTTTTAGCTAGTGAAATAAATAGCTCTCCCATTATTTCTCACAAATTAAAATGTAACAGCCTGAAGAACTGGATTCTGTGATCACTAAGACAATTACTATGTCCTGGATTAAGTAGCATCTAAGTATGGAGAATTGAACTGAAATTATCCTATTCTATTTTTATTATTGTTATAGGTATTATATTTATTTAAAAAAATTATTTTTCACTCCTTCAAATCTCATTATTAAAAATTACTAATCATATAATAATTGAAATAATCATAGGAAAAAAATCATAAAAATTCAAACAAATATTCTGAAAACAATAAAATATAAAATGAAAATAATTATATCCTTATAGAGAGATGTACTTAATAACTGAAAAATTTCAAAATTTTTTGATGTTGAAAGATGAATTCGTTTATGAATATTAATTAGGGTTACATTTGAATATCCTTAATCTGAAATGGTTGGGACCTAGAATGTTTCAGATTTTCCTAGGTTTTTAATATATGATATGGTGGGTTGAAGAGAAGAAAATATTTCTTGTTAGACCTTTTTGGCATTTTTTTATGATATATAAACAACAAAATATATATGTACAGGTAGTCCTCGACTTAGGGTGATTTGAACTTGTGACAACCAAAAATTATTACAAAAAATTCTCTAATTCAACTTTGCCATTTGCATAAACATAAATATATCGATTACTTTTGTATATGCATTGCCATTAGTTGGCAAGCAAAACTTATTATTGTATCTTGTAACCATAGTGTTTAGATTACATAGCGATTCATCTTGTCATGTTTTGCTATCCTTAACCACCAGATGGGGCTAAAAGCATTGTGAGGGTTACTCTCACTGACAAATCTATTTAATATTCATGTAGTAATAAGTATTTATTCATTTCTCACTAAACTCATGTTTTTAATAAATTCAGACTATGAATTCCAGTATTCAAAATAATTATTTTAATAAGATATATATATATAAAATTGATAAATTTGAAAACTAATTTTTAAACATTATTCAATAAACATTCATTGAAAACAATATTGAGTAAACATTTTCTTCATAGAACTTTCGTTTTTTTTTTTTAATTAATTTTTGTTTTTTTAATTAATTTGTTTTTAAGTTTTGTGAAAAGGTTATTCTCATATTAATAAAAAAAACTGCTATCTGAGTAGTAATTGTTGAAGCATGTAAGTTGCATCCTACTATCATCTTTGGATAGTCATTATCAGCATATAATGATAATAAAATTTGATTGTAGACATCAAAGCAACACAAATCTTTTAAATACTTTTCTACATGAATGTCCAGAAACATAATCAAATTAAATAATTAATTTGATTATGTTGGTGTTATTATTAATTAATTAATAACAACAACAAAACCAAACAAAAGATTTTTTGTTTGGTATCAAAAATGGGTGCTCTTAATTATTTGACAGGTGGAGTCGGAGTCGGAGTCGGATTTTTTTAAAAGGTGGAGTCGGAGTCGGGTCATTTACTATCCGATTCTGCAACCCTGCATGGCAGGCTAATCTCAGTCATTTGATTTGTCGTAATATGAATCTGAATTTATCTATAAAGGTATGGTTTATGAGTATTTTGTCTACAAAAACTTGACCTTTCCCGTTCCAAAACGAAGGAATTCCCATAAATAAATTTGAAAAATTTAAATTAATTTAACCTTCCCGCTAGTTAAATGTTTATGTTTAAAATAGCCTTAATAAAATTAGTTACAATAATATTGTCAAAAATAATAATAATTTATACAATTAAAACAATTATTCATTAAAAATTATATCTAATCCTTATACTGTATAATTTTAACCATTATAATATTAAAACAAACGTACATAATCAATTTTAAGGTTTTAACAGTTGTTTACAACTTCTAAAGTATCATTCCAGCGAGAAATGAATGGTTTGATAAGGGTGTTTTCCAATCTCAAATTAACCCAAAAATGATAACAAAATTCGTTAGTATTCGCGTTGGTGACAATTAATATAAAATACAAACAATAAAATTTAATCCGACAATTTTAACTGATTTAACAAATCATCTGGGGATACGTGACCTCACATTAGTGAAAATTGTATATTTCGATTTTTTAAGTGTTATTCCCATTTACGAACTTTTTTGCGGTCCGTACCAATTCATAAAAACGCGATTCCACTGTAATTGAAATATAATAATTGAAATATTTACCACTAGATACTTTTTAACTGGAACATATACGTTGGTATTTCCTACTTCGCCAAGCAAATATGACATTGGCCTAAAAGATAATCGAATGAGTTAACAGTGGGTTACATAAACTTATATTAAATTTAATGAAACTGGACTTACCTCTGAGACCTCCAGATTAGTGTTAAAAGTGAAAATCCAACACCAACACCCAAACCAATATCAATACTGAGAATGACGACAGAGAGAAATGTTACTAGCCAAATCATCTATAGAGAGAGAGTGAGACTCATTACAATGGCCATTATGAATGAACTTCTAAATATTTCGCTGAAACCAAGAAATCGCATAGATGATCGGAAATTTCATTATCAATTTCAAAATATTAACAAATGATTTTTTGCTATTATAGGAAATATAAATAAAATTAATTTTGCTAAATGTAGCATTTCGTTTCTTTTTATAATATGATCAATTTTTTTGTTTGTAGAGCAATGACTTTATTATAAAAGTCAATGCCAATGAATCGTTGAGGCAAAAATTTTTAATTATATTTTCTTATTGAATGAATTTCTTCTTTCTCTTTGTAATAATGATTATTTAAAATACTTTATAATCTTTGCAGGAATATATTAGTATTTAATTATATATTATCAAATCAATTATATCGATCATTAATATAATAGATAAGAAATTTAATATGAAATTGATAACGACCAAAATAATACATATAGAATTTCATATGCAGAGTGAAATAAAAGTCACTTGCACCCGCAACAAATCACTAATAGAATTATACTAATATTTGTTCGTATTAAGAAATTCTTAATACGAATAAATATGAAGTCATAGGTGGCCTTGCAGATGATTCATCTAGAATGACTTTGAATATACAAATTAGAACAAATGGAAATTCATCTCTGAAACCGTAGCAGATAGAAGAATATTTTCAATTACAAATGTCTTCAGAATGTTATTCTGAATATTTAAAATAATAACTATATCGAAATCAGATGAATGGTTCGCTTCAAACGTCAAGAAACGTTGCTCACTACGGTCACTAGATAAGACGCAACTGAATTTCTTCCTGTGGGACGAGGTGTATGTCACAATGCTAACTTCACTGCATGATCTGAATCAACGAATTAAACTAATCTGTGCAGAAATAATACCTGTCATGATATCCAGTGTACTGGATTCTGTCATAAATGGTGTGAAGTTGTGTATTGAAGCAGATGGACATCACACTGAGATTCATCCTTCCAAACCAATGCTTTTTTTCAGTGACACAATCATCATTGCATTTACAGTGTCAAAGAAGATTTGACATTTTAAATGATGATGACATTATCTATGATGTTTTCTCGTTGGAAATTGGATAAACTTTTTCTTGACGTTTTGAGTGAACTATTCATTCGATTTCGATATATTTTTTTTATGTTCAGAATAACATATTGAAGACATTTGTAATTGGAAATATTCTTTATCTGTATGGAATTTCCATTTGTTCTAATTTGCATATCCAAAGTCATTCTGATTGGAGCATCTGCAAGACGACTTATGACTTTATATTTGATTATTGCATTAACAGATTCTGCATTATTCTGTTAGTGATTTATTGGGGGTGCAAGAGAATTTTTTCACCTGTATATAACAATAAACAATAAACAGCAAGCAGTTCTGTAAAGAACTAAGCATCTATTTTCAGAACACGGACGCTATTTTGGTTTAAAATAGGGATGAAAATGTATGCCATAAAAATCATCTTCAATGTAATAATCTACTAAATCTCATTAAATAATCTATTAGATAGATCAAAAGTTATTAGAGAAAATCTTAAAAGTTTGAGTGCTGCCATTTTCAAATGATTGAAAGTACAGCGAATATGTTATCAAGATCATATCGATAGCCGAAAAACTTTTTATGTATAAAAAGTTTGAATTCCTCTTTTTTACGGTTAAAGAATTGAAATGCGCCTTTTAATAATAAAACATAACTGAAATTCATAGAAATATTATAAATAGCTTAACGACAGAAATACAGATTGATGTAGAAATAGGATGATCTTGTATCGTTTTCATTCAGTAAGTTTTGAACAGTATTTATTCTTAAAGAAATTCTTTTGACAAAATAATAATAATCGAAAAATGATCTGTTTTTTATCCTTATTTTAATAACATAGTGTTTGTGCTACACTAAATCATTAAAATTAATATTAAAATCACGTAAGAGTAGAAGTATGATGATAAATTTTAAATATTATATTTCTATGAAAATTATGATAAAAATTGTATATGCAATAATGATATTGTAAATCATTGTAAAAGAATTCTACCAAAATTGAAGCCTTATTGCGTAGTAATGAAGTAATGCTAATCACAAAAATGCTTGTAAATATGGGAAATTATATAATGCAAATTTAATATACTGCGTTCATAAACTATGTCACACTGTTAGAGGAGGGAGGATAGTAGATTTGTGGTGATAAATGACATAGGATGGAAGGTCATGCAAATTGTAATGTAATGCTGTAAAAACGATTAGAGTTTCACATTTCTATAATTAATTTGTTTTTGTAAAAAATAAAATTTTTATGCTAAATTCTTCGAAAAAATAAGACTGTAAAATAAGATAATTTACAAATAAATTTATAGGTTGTTTGAAGGTTTATTTGTAAGATAAATATAACAGCACTACTGTAAAATAAATCATATTTCAACTATTTTATGCATTTTTTATTTTTACGTAAAATCGGAGAAAAATTTTTAAGTAGAAGGGGAGAACTTTGTAACGTCACGGCCAGAGAGTCAAGCTTGGTGTGGCGCAAAATGATGAAGGAGAGAGGATCAAAAATGATGGAAATAGCATGACGTAATTTATGGTTGATTTCTTTTAACAACAGCATGTTAAATTTGTAGAATTTTCATAAATTGCTATTAATATATTCCTGAATTAAATAAAATCCGCTCAATGAAAAGAAAAATCTGAATTCTTAAATTAAAATTGTTTATTATGCAGTGCATATAGTACATTAAAAATCTTGATTTTGTAAGTGGCACGGAATTTTAGGGAGTCTGTTTTCACTTATCATCTGGTCTTAGCAAACTATTTAGATATAGTTTAAATTACAATAATATAAATTCTATAAAGAGAGTCATATAGACAATTTTTAGCTCACCCCATCTACAATGGATATTTTCCAATATCTTCTTAAATCTTTTATTTGGATCAATAATCCTTTGAGTGAGACAATTGTAATAGCTGCTAATATACACTATAGAAGAAAAAAATTTGTTAGCAGAAACAAAGCACATGATTAATACAGTTTTAAGATTAACTTACACTAGGTAAACCTTGAAGAATAGGTGCTAGAAATAATAAAACAATAAGAAGTCCTACGCAATTTACCAAGCTTACCAGCTGAAAACAGATTATTATTAATAAGTTAGTGGTGAATTAGTTAAAACTTATTGATAAAAATAAAATTTACCTGAGTTTTTCCTCCGCTTTCATTTTGCACATTACTTCGAGAAAGAGAGGCTGTTGCTGGTATACAAGAAAAGAAAGTTCCAAAAATGTTTGCAGTACCTAAAGCAATTAGTTCCTGTAATTATATTTACAAATTTAATACTTTTATAAGTAATTTTATATTGATTGAATGAATAAAAAATCAAGCAGACCTGATTACAGTCTATCACGTAATTATGCTTCTCTGCATAAATTTTTGCTATGGAGATGGAAGAAGCAAAACTGACGATTGCTAATGGCAAAGCATCAGAGGCTAATTTAGTGAATAGATCGAAATTGGGAACGCTCGGAGTTGGCAATCTTTAAATATATAATATGTATATATTTATATAAATAATTTCATTTGTGAGTTTAAAAAATGCTCACCCAACAGGAACAGACTCTATTATAGTCATATTATACTTCTGGTTCAGATGAAGAGAATTTGATGTCACAATTCCTATAGAAAGCTACAAAAAAACTATAAAGTTATTTGGATTATTTAATAAAATTAATGAAAGTAACACAATAAATTTTGAATACTAACAACGAAAAGTTCAATTGGAAGTGGAATTTTGATTTTCTTTTTCACTCTCGGCTCTATGACCTCTTTAAAGAATACCATAAAAATAATAGTAGAAGCAGACATTGCTAAGGTTACTAAATTTGTATGGGATATATGATTAAATAGAGCTATGTATGTCTGAAAAAATCCATAGTCTAAATTTTATGTTTCATTCAAATAAGTATTGTATATATAACAGAAACCAGAACTTACATATATAAGATTGAGAGCCCCATTATAACGAAAAATCTGCAAATCCAAAATATATTTTAACTGACTAGTGAGAATATGTATTGCTGCAGCAGTAGTGAATCCACTGACTAATTGAGGAGATAGGAATACACTCAGGGAACCGAATCTTAGTAGCCCAAAGATGAACTAAAAGAATGTGAAAATTTATTTATGTAATGGATAAATTGATAATATAGATTCAAAATTAAAACTATTATACTTACTTGATACAGTCCCGATAAGAAGGAGAGCATGATTACTATATCTAGAGCACTTACAGGATAAGGCAAAATAGAATCTTTTGCCAGTGTGCAATTTTGCGAAGGACAAAAGTCGGTTACTGGATATTTTCCTACGATTCCACCCACCATTAAGGCCATCACAGCATATGTACCTGCATAATTTTTTATATTATGAACAGATTTATATGACTAATATTTTAAATTTTCATAGGTTACTTACCTATTGATAACTGCTTAGATGTACCCATTAATGCGTATATTAATACAGGGAAAAAAGAAGTGTATAGTCCGTTTATAGGAGAAACATCTGCTAACTGACCATAAGCCATTCCTGTAAAACAAAATATTTTCTTGTAATTTGAAAAGAATTGAACTGGTATAATATTTTTAAAAACGGTTTTTCCTTCCGCTCCTAAAGTTTCTTGATATTCATTGCAAAATTCTATATCTTAATACCAAATAATATCATTTGACAACTAAATTTTATTAATTAAAAAATTGTCTTTGTTCGGTTTATCCTATAGGTATTGTGATTGGTTTACTAATTACTTTCAAGATCGAAAACATGCTACTTTTGTGAATAGTTCTCTTTCTAATTATCTTACTGTTTTTTCTGGTGTTTTTCAAGGATCTTTTACAGGTCCTTTATTTTTCAATATTTTTATAAATGATTTATTTTTATATTTTTCAAATTCTTTTTTTCATTGCAATATCTTATCTTATGACGATGATATGAAAATTTATTGTAGGATAAAAAATTTTAAAGATTGTTTGAATTTGCAAACAGCTTTAAATGGTTTAGATTATTGGCTTAATGAGAATAAAATGAATGTTAATATTAAAAAAAGTTGTATAATTTCTTTTCGTCTTATTAATTTTATTAATTTTACTTATTATATTTCTGGTAAATCAGTCATAAGAGTCGAACAAATCAAAGATTTGGGAGTTATTTTTCAAGCGAATTGTAAATTTAATCTCCATGTTTATGAAATTTCTAAAAACGCCTATAAGGTATTGTTTTCTGTTATTCGTTTTATAAAAAACTTTGTAAATGTTAATTTTATGATAAATTTATTTTGTTCTTTGGTACGGAGTAAATTAGAGTATTGTTCTTCAGTGTGGTCTTTCTATGTTGGAAATGCTGGTTTGATTGATACTTTAGAAACTATTCAAAAGCATTTTATTAAATATATTTTGTTTAAAAATCAAATGGTTTTTCATAGAAAGGACTATGAATTACATTTGTCTAATTTTGGTTTATCTTTATTACGTTATCGTCGAGTTTTACATGATTTAAAAGTTTTTTGCAAAATTGTAAATGGTGAAATAAATTGTTCTTATTTATTAAATAAAATACAATATAATTATGTGGAATATAATATACGTAACCATAATTTATTTGTTATTCCATTTGCAAGAACAAATGTTTATAGAAAATCTTATTTTGTAAGAATTTTTTATTCACTTAAAGATTACAAACAATTAATTGATTATCAATTTATTGAATTATATTTTTGATTTGTTCTTCGTTTTTGGAAATGTGTATTTTCTGTATTTTATTTTATTGTATTTTATTTTTCAGTAATAAAGATATTATTATTATTATTAAATTTCAAAATATACAAAAAATATTTTAGGAGCCAGTTCACACTTGGCACTTGAAGAACTTTACCATAGTAACATCTAGCTTACCATCAAGTTAGATGGTCTACGAGAATCATTCTAAAATATGTAATTATGCGACATTAATATAAAAATTTGGATATCCTGCCAGTAACGGCTGAATATAAATTTTTTAATATATGCTCAATATGTTTATATAGTACATAAATTTTACACGAATCGACCAATAAACACAGGATATACAATTAAATTAAATTCTTTAAAACAAAATGAATTTTTCCAAAGCTTGACAAAAATATTAAAACATATTCACATGGTCATCTGATCGACCTTACGAAAAATCAATCAGATGATCATGTGGTAAAACAATTGTTTAACACCTTGGAGAGTGCAGATTCAATTCCTGATCCACCCATCCAGTTTTTCAGAAAGGATCAGGACCTGGTCCATTAAATCCCATCCTTTAACTTTTTGGTAAATCCTTTCACAGCCTGTGATGGTTTCCGAAGGTTTGTATTAAACCGCCAAATCTCTTGTGTGATTTAGTAGTTTAATAACTCAACTCTTATGAAAGTAAATATTAAGTACAGTACATACAGTACAGTACTTATGACATTTGCTTACTTTCTGATATGGACAGTAAAACATTTATATATACTGTTAATCGCATTTTTAACGAAATCAGTTTAAAAGCAAAGTTATATCGTCATTCATCTAGACAGTTCGTAGTCTGAAAGTACTATAAAGAGATAGGAATTATTTTCAGATATAATATAAAAAGTTTCTATGAATTAAATTTTATAAATATTCTAACAATTCTTAGTTTTAGCTGGATATCCGCGTGGAAGCATGCTTCATTTTTATCTTAGAGACCGATCCGCGTTCAACTTCAGGGTCCCATAAGTCTAGTTTTTTGGAGGGATCCAGGTTCGGCTTGTTGAATTTATCAGGGATATAGCCGACCTATGGTGAAAACTGAAATGCCCACCGATTGAGAAGCGGCGTAAATCATATTCAAAAAATGCTGAGTTAGAATATTTAAGTGCATATCAAATAGGATCTGTGCTTATTCGATATACGCTATTTATCATCTTTCATACTTGAATTTACCGACGTCAAAGACCGAATTCCAAAATTAAATCAGAAAAACATTACCTTGAGGAACCTGAAACACCATAATAATCAGTCCAACGATAATGTCAGCAAATAAATATTTTCGGATGTTATATTTTCTGGTCCAATCGATGATGGGGAAGAGCGTACGTATAATTTTAATGAAAAGTTTGAAGGAGCAGTCGCACTTGATAGATTTCCACACTTTCTCTTTAAAATGTGGTTCTTTCACACTATATAGTTGATAAGCTTCATTGAATACTCCTTGATCGCATGCTCTGCGATCCACTAAAAAATGGGGTATAGATTTTTCAGCTTGATTACCTTCTTCCATCTTGTTAATTCTGAAATATCGCCATCAAAATTCGAATACCAAACAAATTTAGAATCGAATATAAAATAATATCTGTCTAATAGCGATTGTTTCGCCTAAAAAGGAAGAGAAAGTATCACCGATAGTCATACGTCAATTAATCAGTTATTTAGATAAAAAAACGAACAATGATTTTATCTTAACAGTGTTGATAAAAAATCCGTAGAGTTGTTTTGGAAAACATTAAATAGCTTTAATCATTTTTAATAACAACAAAAAGATGGAGCCACATTTATTTACTGTACTGTTTTAATATACAGTAAGACTCCGTTTAACGCTGTTTCGATATAACGCGGTTTTGTAGAATTCTATATTTTATTGATTCACTTTGGCGTGGTTTTTCAAACCGTTATTCTTACATAAATCCGAAATCGCAGGAATTTGTTGCATTGATACTCCTATACCGTCTCACAGTGTGTTAGATATAAGTGCAATGCAGTACATACGAAAGTCTGCTGCGGTCAAAGTTCACATTTATGATCGGTCATCGATATTATTTTACAATAATAAAAATAACAATTATCCTATTTTAATTTAACCCCGGAATGCTGCCACTTTAAACTATAGTTCCTCGAAGTTAGAACGTTTTTCTTTTATCAATATTTTTCATTTAAACTATAGTTCCTTGAAGTTAGAACGTTATTCTTTCATCAATATAGATTTGTTCGAAATCTGCTGAGCGATAGAACTTATAGAGAGGTTTCTAGAGAAGAGAATCATCCTCTTCTACACTTTTTAATTTTAACTCAATTGGGCCAAAATTTTCGGATTTTAATTGAGCCTATATTCCAAATTTGGTCGAAAGCGGTTAAACAATGCGATATATGGAGGTATTTATGGACCCCCCATTTCCCCTTTTATTTTGACCTGATTGTGCTGACATTTACAGAGAATTTCAAATAATCTAAGATATGCACAAACTCAAATTTCATCGATATCAGTTGAACAATGCGACCTGTAGAGATGTCTGAAAAGAGGAAAAGCATAAGGAAAACGATATTTTTTTTTGCCAATTTTTGTAATTTTTAAACTGCTCTAGTTCATTTATTAATTGGATTTGAAGCTTCAAATTTAGCAATTGGTGTCCTATTGAATATTTTTCTCGAATATAATTGTCAGATTAATAATATTTATATTAAGATCAAAGTTACAGCGAGTTAAATTTTGGCCGTAATAATTCCTGTAATAAAAGTCAATCAGTGATTACTGTATTTGGCTTGGTCACTTCCATGCCTCTTGATGAAATTAATTTATATAAAATAGTCAGTATCCGATATAACGTCTCGTTAAAAGAAACATGTGCATTTTCTACCTGTACTTCTGTAAAATTGCCGATTAATTCACAAGCACATATATTTATTATACTATTGTTATTACATAATACATACATACACACATTATATATATATAGTGGATTCCGCTTAATTGGGACACTGGTTAATCGGGACAGCCGCGTTATTGGAACAATATATATATAGTGGATTCTGCTTAATTGGGCCAAATCTCAAGAATTCTATATATATAGTAGATTCCAGTTAATTGGGTCAAATCTCAAAGAACAGAAACCAAACTAATAAACTAATATATAATTTAAACGCTTAATTGGGACAACTTTTCCCAATTGGGACAGTAGCAGAAAAGGAATTTTTAATTTTTGATATATTTTAGGGATTTTCCGAAAGTATGGCAACACTACATACACTAATACTTGTGCGCTTTCTTAAAAAATTCTTATATAAAAATTATAACAAAATTTTATTGTACCGGTAATTTTTCAGGTTAAACCTTTGTACAAGACAATACAGACTAACACAATGGAAAGGATCGTTTCTTCGCGTCCTATTACATATACATCGTCGACACACTGTCGCCGCACTAATATAAACATCTATTCTTTAGTAAAATTATAAGTAAATATCATCGTTGATAAATAATACATAACAATACTGTATTCGGCAACACTAGCGTGATGAGAATCAGTTATCTATCGTCATGAGTCTGGCAAATGTGGGTCTACTTAATGATTCCTTTGGCTTCAGAACCTAATAGGTATCATATTATTGTCTTGAAAATTTAAGTTGGCCTCACTTAAGTCATCGTGTCCAATGTCGCGAATTTTTTCAGGTCTTATAACTCCAAATTTGTGAGGTATGTGGACCTTTCACACTGAATCTCACCTTTCAACTTTCCAATTACTTTATCATGGATATTGCTCAACAGTGATCCGATCTGTGGTGCAGATACTGCACCACAGATCGGATGTAATCTCATAAGTCTTTTCCTTCGGAAAGTAGACACATTCGAGTTTATGATCCTTCGTATTTTTATTATTGACCTAAGGTGATTGATCAAGATGGTTGTATTTGGAGAGAAATAAATTTCGTTACTGTCTTGAGAGCTCTTGTACAGAGTATTTTTTATTAAATGATATCAGTTTTAAATGGATCATCATTTATTGTGCTATCTGTTTCTTCTTTTTCTTATGCTTTTTTCCCCTATTTTATTCTTCAGATGGTGCTCTTGTATTCTCTTTTAACTCAAATATCATTCGATACATGCAATAAAACTCATCTCTTCATGTAAAATTCATCAGAATTTAATAAATTTGTGGGAATAAACTTCAATTGATCGCATAAATTTTACTTTAGAAAGTTCCACATTGGAAAGGGACGTAAAAAAATACCAATCAGGGAGATTACTAAGGGGCGGGGCCAGTTCCTTCCAACCACGGGATGCACCCACACCCGTGGAGGGGGCCGGATGATGAAGGACGGGGATCGCCGGGCCGGGCCAGCACCCCGAAAAAACTTTTTAGGAGATTTGCTGCACACCCTAGACGCGAAGCCGGGTCCTCCAGCGTGGCACGCCAACGCGTTACCACTCGGCCATCCAGCCGCCTCACCTTGGTATTTGTTCCATCATAGATTAATATTTTGCTTAACTAGAAGGTAGCTTTATAATACATAATCGCTAACCTAACATATAATACATAATCGCTAACATAAAATTCAAATTATTGAATTTTATGTTAGCGATTTTTCAAGAACTTTAATTAACCTTGTGTTTTACAATCAATTCAATCTTTGAATAAAATATACAGGAATAATAGTAATTTGGATTTTTATATATTGAATTTATATATTTCAAAATATTTCATTTTGAATCTTCATATTTAAAATATTGACATATGATGATAAAATAATTTCAGAAATTAAAATTTTCTTTGCAGAAATTACTAGTAAAAAATTCATTATATTTCTCTACTTCTAAGTGTTTTTATTTTCTTTCGATTCTTATAAAAAAGTGTACATATGATAAAAATCAAAGCATTTGGAGATTTGAATTATCCCATTGATTTCCATTTCATTTTGTTTTTCCAACCAAAATGTTAATTATACATTATTGTTACATGCATATTAATAAGCCAGAAGTTTTAATTATTATTCAATTAAATTTTAATTATGAAATAAACTGTACAAAATTATTTTTGATTTTTATGATTTCATCAAACTCATTGTTCTAATTAACTCTCATTTAGCTTATTTGAATTCTAATTTTTTATCAGTAAAAATTATAGTAAATTGAATTTTTATAAATAGATCATAACATATACACATATTTTTTAATCACAGATTATAACAGATATAAATTTTTATTGTGGTCACTTTCACAAAAATATGAAAGTGTTAGAGAAGTTTATATCATTTATAATTTTGTAAATTTTCTACTAATATTTTAAGGATTCAACTAATTTTATATGTCATTAAAGTGAAAAATAATTTTATAATGGTAGAATCTCTGGGTATTTTCTTTAACTTTTGTAGAATTTTAACTGAGAAGCTATACTTTAATTTACTATGCTAATTTATCTTTTAATTCTTGTTTAGTTATGTAGATTCATCCCTGAAGTTTGGTTATGCCTTTTCATTCGCCAGGTAAGAAATAAGATATATTATAAAATCTGATTAAAGTTAAAAACTAATATTTCATTCTATTGTATAATTTGTTAATATTCACTGATAATATAAATATAAAAACTCAGGTCTAATATTGGTTAAGAAATTATGGTTTTCAAAAGATTGAATTTTCAAAATCAAAACAAACATTTTATTGTAATGTCTAATAACAAAAACATATTTTACATTATTAACAAATACATTTACTGACTAATTGTTCATTTTAAGAAACTTCACAAATACAATATCTCAGATGAAGAATAGTAGTGATACAACATTATGCAACATACTCAACAAATATAATTAAGAGGCACTTTAAATTAAAGTGAATTTTTGTATTACAATTTATTACTAACAAATCAGATATATGCTTTTCATCAATAAGTTTTCTTTTTTATTTTTGTTTATTCTGGTTACTTATTATATATAAAAATCTAGGAATATTGATTTATATAAATGCATTGACCTTCTGATACAAACAACAATACATATACTATAATAAATAAACAAATAAAGTTTGAATGGGAATAAATATTTATTTTATCAGTAATATTTTCAGCCTTTGTCACAACTGTCTTATGACAAACACCATGATTAGACAAGTATGAGAATATTTGTTGGTTTTTCTGAGATTAAAAAAATTACTAGTAACTAAAATAATGGCATAAATATTTATCCCATTCAGAGCAAAGTATTTATTTATTTATTAGACAAATGATGGGAAGTAACTATAAATTACATTTATTACTTTAATCTTTGTCTTAAAAAAATAAATCTACACAATAATTATAAACAAACATTAATATTTTAAATGAGTCATTTCTCAGTTTAAAAATTAAAGAAATCTTAAGATTCTAATTATGCAAATAAATATATTATTTTTACTAGTAAACTTGAGTTTTAATACAGCATAATTTTAGACACAGTACTGTTTTTTAAGCCTTGAAATCAATATAATCACTATATTTCTAAACATTTTATATATAACAAAAGCATTTCTGATTAGTAACATATTTTTATCATACTAAATATATTTTAATTCCAAGAATAAAAACTGAAATCTTATTAATTATAACAAATCATTGTTAAAATCTTAAAAATGTGCAAGAATCTGAGCATTCAACTCAGATATATTATATACAATATGATATCTGTCAACAATAAATACTTAACAATAACCAAATATCAACTTTGGAAACATTACTTGTAATCAAACTGGATAGCATTATTACTATTATTTTTGTTAAAACTAAGTAGAAATGTATCATCCAGTTAATGTTCATTTTTGCAATATTTAAAACAAATTTAACATTCCTGTAACTTGTGGAAGACACAAATTTCTACTGAAGGCAGTAAAAATGCCAAGGAAAAAGTTCAAATATGAAAATTGGCACAAATATTCATCATCATCATCAAGAGAATTTTATCATTTCTATTTCAGAGATCGACGGCGGTGCTGGTAAGTCAAAGAAGTGTGCAATCTAGTATTCCGACTCTTATAGTGCTCATTGAAATCCAATCGGAAACTGAGAAAACGTAGATTGGGATCAGTATGGTCAGTCAACATAAGTAGGAATTTTTGCACCATGTCCTATAAAACAATTGAAAAATTCTGCTATTATATTATACTCTTATTTATATACTATATAATCATCCCCAATTCATGAAATCCCAAACAGTGCAATTTCAGATAAATTATTTATTTGAAAAATTGAATATAAGATAATAAAATGCTATATCTGTCATATTGTTAGGTGTAATTCATGCTTAACTCCAACACTTTATTATAGCATAATAAAGTGTTGTATATTTTTATAATGCTATAATAAAATTATAGCATTATAAAAATCAAAATCAATGTATAAATTAAAACAGAAAATAATTAAATTAATTATTATTCATTATATTATTTTTGCAATTAAATAAAATTATTATATTTTCAAGATGAATTAAAAAGTAAAAGTCAATTATCAAAAAATATTTTCAGATTTAAATAATTATTACAATCAAAATTGAATAAAAAAATTTTATTCAAAAAAATTTGGTTCCAGCATTTTTGCTAGGAAATTTATTAGTAATACTATAGTAATATATTAAAACAATAAAACTTTCCAACTTTAAATATAAAATAGATATTTTCAGCAATATTTAGCATAATTTTCCTATTAACACTCGATGATCAGTAATTATTTGCCATAATTGATATACATGTGCTTCTCAAATTATGAACTTAATTCTTACATAATTTCATTAATTCATTACGTAACTTTTGTTTATAATTTAGACAATACTTATTTTGTTCCCAAAAGTATTGAAATGTTTTTATATATTGTTTTATATTTCATGATTGGATCAATTAGAAGTTTCTTACTTCAGAGATCTAAATAAAAAATTCTGATTATAAAGACACCAATATTATTTGATGTAATCTTTGAAATCTTGAAATGCTATTGTAATATGTTAACTGTGTAGTTTTACATTATAGAGTGTCCTTGGCTTACAAGGTTCAATTCAACTCTTGCTATTATAAGTTGTAAATGCCAAAAATTTATGGATTTCTCACTACTAATGTTTACTAGGTGACTATACATTATCTTAATAAACATAACAAGCACAAAACTGCAAGAACCAGACACAAAGAGGATGCTTTCCATATATCACACCATTGGGCCAAGGACTCAAATCCTTGTGAACTACATTGACCGATCAGAATTTATCAGTGATATCACCATCATAAGTACAAATAGTCATGAATTGAGGACTACATGTATATTGATTGTGAGAGTATTCTGATATTTTAATGTTTAAAATTCTTGAAAATCTTTTGAAATTTGAAAATTAAATTTTATGTTTGCTAAATTCAGATCGCCCTCATGGCGATTGTAACGCTACCTGATGAAAGTATTTTCGTTAGGTGAAACTAAACAATAGTTCCGGATAGGAGAAGAATCATATGTAATCTAAACACTATGTTGTAACCTTGGTCATAACTCTGTATCATGTCCAGTAAGAATAATACTACGGATGAAAATTCCAACATAAAAAAGGAGAGGAAAGCTTTATATAACTGTTTTAAGTTAAATAGAAATCTATTTTATGAAAATATTAAAACAGATATCAAACAAATCAAGAATTAAAAAAATTATGAAAATATTAAAACAGAAATCAAACAAATCAAGAATTAAAAAAAAGTCCTCTACTGTAATTAATAGAATAATATAACAGCTCTACTAAGTGAAAAAAAAAAACAAATTTAACTTTATTACCAAAGAATTTTTGGCTTAAGCCATCATCAGTGGTTGATTTTTACGAATCCTCTACTTTTGTTAGAATCAACTTACAATGGGAACGTTTGAATGGAGCCCTGTCATGAGTCGAAGACTATCTGTAGTCATCTTGCACTGATAGTGTTGTGTAGTATTCCATTGAAGGGGTTCTATTGTGAAAATGAAGTTAGATTTTGAAATTTTGGATTGAATACTCAACCTGTAATTATATGCATTTGCTGACATAAATATACTTATATCTTTATAACAGTAGACAGAAAACAGGTTAAGACTACAGTATGTGCCACTTAGCATCCTTCCATACAATGTCAGCTTACATATACAATGGTACCTCGACTTACAAACTTAATTTGTTCCTGGATGTGGTTTGTAACTTGAAAAGTTCATATCTTGAGACCCAGTTTTCCATTTTACCGTATGGGAAATCAATTAATCCGTTCCCAGATTTAAAAACTTTGAAAACAATAAAAAAATAAGTATTTGTGTACAATTATTATTTTATTTTCGAAATATAGCATTTGCAAATTTATTTCAAATTTTTACAAACTGGTTTAATTTTTTTGCAAATATATTTAAACTGGTGCAAATTTGTTTAAACTTTTTGCAAATTTATTTAAACCTTTTGCACATACATTCAAACTTTTGGCTACAAATACTTTAACAAAATGGTAGAGAGAGAATAGTGAATAAATGAGCATAATATTGATATATGAAAATAAATTTATTGATATTTTCAAATTAATACCATAATTAATAAACAAAGGAAAACTGCCTTGTTATTACTTCAAACTTAATCAATATTAGAAGCATTATACAGAGGTGCATAAAACTAATTTTATTGCTAAAAGCTAACGTTTTCGATGTAGTTTTACATCCTCTTCAGGCACAAACAGAATAGAACTGAACAAATTTAAATTCAAACAAAACAAAATATAAGTTTTTAGAATTATGCAAGTTACATTGGTAACAAACAATAAATAACTCCGTAAGTTAAGGAGTACAAAATAGATAACGTAACATAAACAGAAAAATAAATAAATAAATAACTAAAATAGATAACGTAACATAAATTATATACAAAATAAACAGAAAAATAAATAAATAAATAACATAATTTTAAAAATAAAAATAAAAAATAAAGAAAAATAGAAAGAGTTGAAGTATATCTATAAGACTGGGCAGTTATATGGTTACACGAAAGGTTTTTTAAAAAGAATTTACGAGAAAGTTCAAGCGTCATTAACTAGACAAGTATCACCGACTAAAAGGGAGAAAAAGAAAAATAAATACCAATCTATTCCATACGCTATGAAGAATTCTATGCTAGTAAAAAACTTAACAATGAGAAACGATAGAAATGTAGCTTTTAATAGGTACCCCACACTGTTTAACCGATTAAGGTGTGATAAAGATAAGATAGAAGATAAACAAAAATCAGGGGTCTATAAAGTGCCTTTTAAGAATAATGACACCGACGAAAATGAAGTGTATATTGGTGTAACCACAAGAAATTTAGAACGAAGACTATACGAACATAAGAAAGACATATACTACGGACGTACAACTACAGCTTTGGCAATGTGTGCATTGGAATACGACATATGTGTAGATTGGGAAAAAGCGGAGGTCATAAGAACCTTGAAAAAAGATCGACATGCAGTCCTGGCGGAAGCGGTGGAAATGTTTGATAACGAAAGAAAAGAAATTTTAATAAACATTAATCAACCAGCAAAAGAGTTATCAGATGCCTGGAAATATCTCCTAACGAAAACGAATATTTGATAGCAAAAGTAGACCTTTTTTCTAGATAAGAAAAATACAACCGACTAAGGTCGTGCGTATGTTTTTAACGTGACTTAGACCAATGCATCGAAAATCGTATAAATATGGAACGAATTTTTTATTTTTATTTTTAAAATTGTTGTTTATTTATTTATTTATTTATTTTTCTGTTTATGTTACGATATCTATTTTGTACTCCTTAACTTACGGAGTTATTTATTGTTTGTTACCAATGTAACTTGCATAATTCTAAAAACGTATATTTTGTTTTGTTTGAATTTAAATTTGTTCAGTTCTATTCTGTTTGGGCCTGAAGAGGATGTAAAACTACATCGAAAACTTTAGCTTTTAGCGAAAAAATTAGTTTTATGCACCTGCTGTATAGTGCTTCTAATATTGATTAAATCAAATTAATACAAATTTTTATGAGAAAAATATATACAGGTATTAATATATACAGTATTAAATTTAGTGCAGTGGTTGGCTAGTAGCTGTGGCTGATGATAAAAGAAACGGGTTCATAATGTAATTGGCGCAATCCTGGGAAGTAATACTACAGGTATATATAATGCATTTTTTATGGAAGACATACTTAATTTCAAGTTCAAGAAGCTTCTTTCTGATTTTCATAAGAGTAATTCCTGGCTCTTTCTCAATTGCTGCTTCTATATATTAGGCGACATCGGGATTAAGTAGTTTTGGCCTGTTCCCTTGTGATCCATTGTTTAGCACCTCAAAATTATCCATTCTGTACTTTCTAATTATGCTTTTCTCCGTATTCTATTTTATACCTGATTTTGATGCCGTCTCCTATATATAAGTTGGTTTAAATTTTATACCCAAAGTCGCAGTTGGGGAACAGAAAAACAGACTTGTGCAGTATAAGACGTTGCTTTTCCATCCATTGACTGTTTTGCTCAATTTAAATATATTTGCAAATAGATTAAATAAATTTGCAAAAGGTTGAAATAAATGTGCATGTGCTATATTTGGTTTTACATGCTTTGTGTAAAATCATCTTGCATTAAATAAAAATCGATTTTCTTGTGATTGATTTTGTAGTTCAGTTTGTGATTTGTTGTCATCATTTGCTTCTTTTGTCTCTTATGCCTTAATTTGTCTTGCAAGTTAAAGCCTAAGAAACAACAAAAATAGTAATTACTTTCTAATTACTAGTTATAAAGTTCATTAATCCACAAAGCACTATCAGCAGTTAAACAAATCACTCTCTTAATATAAATAAAAAACATAAAAACATTTTCGGTCTACACTATACCATCATCAGTTACAACACTTATCAGATTGGAACGTGTTTATGATATGGGATTCTAGAACGATAGAATATAGTTTAAAATTTAATTTAGCCGAAAAAACAAAATAAAAATAAAAACTTTACGGGGGGTGTGCCTGACAATAATATAATTTCTATGTTAGGTGAAAATACTAAAAATACTTAACAGATAGATATTACAATTAACGATGACTATTGGTCAGAGTTAATTAGCGTGTTTCTGGACCGCGTATTTCCATGCTTTGGTCATTTCATCTGCTTGCTGAAAGTTTAATAATTCTTCTTTTTCACTAGCTTTTAAAATTTCTATTTTCTCCATTATGGACAGATCTTTATGGTCCTGCACTCTCTTAATTATCTTCGTGTCTTTCCACATTATACTTATGTCCCTTTAGTACAGATTCCTTATAAAGCACACCCAGGAAGAAGTCTGAGACCCTCCCTTACTTAGAGATGTAGCGCACTTAATATGCCATGATTCGTTTTTCGAATTTAAGGGCCTGTATTACAGATAGACACAAAGAGTCTTAATTGGCAGCCCTATGGCAGGGGTGCTGGCAGAATTTGTCATGAGAGAGGTGGAGTGCCAACTAGAACAAAGTCTCACAGCCAATATACTAGTATATACAAGATATGTGGACGACATATTCATATTGTGGAAAAACCAAAGCAGGACTAAAGACCTAGAGAAGCAATTTTCAAAGGAACAGTATGGGCTTAAACTTAAGAAAATGCAAGAGAGTAAAGAGGACCTGAAGTATTTAGATATAAAAATCATAGCCAAGGGAGGACAGTTTGATACGATTGTATATGTGAAGCCAACCAACATGCCGGTCCTGATACCCAGATGGTCCTATGACCCTTGGTCAAACAAGAAATCAGTGTTTAGAGCCTACTTTAAGTGTACCTTAACACACTGTAGCAATGAGGATTACAGGAATGAAGAACTTAATAGAAATTACCGATGTGGAATAAAACATGGATACACTATAAAGTTTATGAAAGAAATCTACAAAGAACAGAAGCAAAGGTTAGAAAACAAACATTGCCCTCCAAACCAAACTGAAAACCCAATAGGGGAAAGCGTTGCGCATGACATAGGAGGTTAGGATTCCCTACCCTATAGACCAGGGGTAGGCAAAAGACGGCCCGTGAAGGTATCTTATACAGCCCGCCGCATAAATTAGAACACATTAAGTTTCAAGGACCACATTTGTAAAATTTGACTCTAAAAGAAAAAATATAAAATAATGGTACTTTGTAGTATAAAATAATGGATGCTGTCGCTAGTCTACACGTACACTACTGAGTTACTCCAAATTTTGATATTATTTGTTTGTTTTTACAAAATTAATTATGTAGATACCTAATATTTTGGTAACATTCTGATATAATAGGTTGTTAGCCATCAATCAGTTTGATAAAATACTTATGTTTTTAAAGAAAATTATCTGAATTTATTAATTCTTAAGACAAATTATTTTCTAATGAAAAGTAGTTTCTACAGATGCATTTGAACTCTACATACAAACAAAAACTAAAAAAATAACACAAGATAAATATATTTTAAAAATAATATTGGCACACGAATATATTCTTTGTGTAAGTATCACAAAAGTGGCTACACACGTTAGCAAGATTGACAAGAACGTGTGCAGATAAATTGACGCAACCATTATTCTTGTCCCGTGTGATGGTGAGAGGAATATGTTTGTGCAAAAATCAATCTTGCTTGAACATGTAGTCATTTTATGTCATTTTATAGTTTTTATTAATTGTTAATGGAGCAGCTAATGTTATCATCAATAATTTCATTACATAATTGCATAATAATAATTACATAATTACGACGCCGTAAGGTTAATTTCGCCCTTAGGCACTTTTCAATTTTCATACGGCCCGTTTCAGCCTGAAGATTGTTTATCCAGCCCATGGCAGAAAATAATTACCCACCCCTGCTATAGACTATATGACTATAAAACAGTAAGTGAAACCCTAAAGATTGCAAACAAAACATACATATACAGAAGATCACCTACAGTATTTAACATACTATGTAATGAAAAAGTGAAGGGAAGTGCAGAATTCTAGTCCTGGATTTATAAAATACCTGTCAACAACTTAAAAGAGAGGAGGAAAGAAATATACATAGGTGCAGGTAGAAACTTCAAAGACAGGCTGGCCGAGCATAAGGATAATGTGATGAAAGGGAACCTAGTGACAGCCTATGAAAGGGATGTAAGTATAATGTGGAAAGATGTGAAGATAATTAAGAAAGTGCGGGACCATAAAGATCTGTCCGTAACGGAGAAAATAGAAATTTTAAAAGCTAGTGAAAAAGAAGTGGTATTAAACTTTCAGCAAGCAGATGAAATGACCAAAGCATGGAAATATGCGGTCCGGAAACATGCTAATTAACTCTGACCAATCGTTGTTAATTGTAATATCTGTCTGTTAGGTATTTTTAGTATTTTCACCTAACATAGAAATTATATTTTTGTCAGGCACACCCCCGTAAAGTTTTTATTTTTATTTTGTTTTTTCGGCTAAATTAAATTTTAAACTATATTCTATCGTTCTAGAATCCCATATCGTAAATGCATTCCAATCTGATAAGTGTCGTAACTGATGATGAGTGTAGACTAAAAATGTTTGTTTTTTATTTATATTAAAAGAGTGATGTGTTTAACTGCTGATAGTGCTTAGTGGATTAATGAACTTTATATGTAGTATAAATGAGCAGTTTTTAGTTTGTGGATTTGATTACTAGTTATATTGAATTATTATATATATCTTTAATATTACCAAGAATAAGTGGTCTTTATCATATTAATAGTTATATTTGCAGATTTCAAAAAATAACTGAGATATTTTTATACGAAACTAATAGAAAATATTTTATAAATACAATATTAAAAAGCATCATGGTTCATATCTCGAGAATAAGTTTCTATCTAGATGCCAAAATGGGATATGAAAAAGTTCATATGTAGAGTGGTTTGTAGGTTAAGGTACTACTGTATATCCATAGCCCAAAATTAAAAAAAACTGGCTAACAGGATGTAGCATGCCAAAGCAAGTGTATTTAGGTGTGAAGCTGATATAAGCAAACAGATTGCATTACCATTTGTAAAATGGTATTGTGCACATTAGGGCAGGGCTATCCAACCTGCGGCCCACTGCTGTAATGAATGCGGCCCAACTGCAATCATAAACTTCCTTAAAACATTGAAATTTTTATGTACTTATTTATATTTTATTTTTTTGAAATTCGCCATGACATTATCAAATATTCCACTAATAAAAAAAAAAAAGAAATATGTTTCATTTTTGTACTAAAAATATATAAAAAAAAATAATGAAGTTAATGAAGTTTTTATTATTTATAATGAAGCTAATAAAGTTTTTATTATTTAAATACCTATATATATTTCTTATTCCCATTTTCTGAACTATTTCTTATTTCAATGATTAAGACTTCTTGACCTGCTCAATGATTTTTAAAAAGTTTCTGAATAAAAAGAAGTCGAAGATTATTATGCTACGACATTTTTTTTTATTTGTCATGGTGATATCATATATTATACATTATTTATTAACTTATTTGCTTAACAACTATTGTTAGAATTAGCATAATTTGTATGTGGCCCGAGACAATTTTTTTCCTCAAATGTGGCCCAAGCAAGCCAAAAGGTTGGACACCCCTGCATTAGGATTTATCAAAATTCAACTTCTAAAAAATAACTACTTCACAAGACACTTCTACATTTCGTATTATTTAAATACCTATATATATTTCTTATTCCCATTTTCTGAACTATTTCTTATTTCACTGATTAAGACTTCTTGACCTGCTCAACGATTTTTAAAAAGTTTCTGAATAAAAAGAAGTTGAAGATTATTATGCTACGACATTTTTGTTTATTTGTCATGGTGATATCATATATTATACATTATTTATTAACTTATTTGCTTAACAACTATCATTAGAATTAGCATATTTTATGTGCAGCCCAAGACAATTTTTTTTCTTCAAATATGGCCCAAGCAAGCCAAAAGGTTGGACACCCAATCTAGAACATAGGAAATTAAGTTATGATTTAACTTTCACTGCCCATTTCCTTCATTTATCATATTTTCTTTTAAAAGGATTTTTGTAATTTTATGTTGTAACTTTGATTTTGTAAATAAATATATCAGATTTTTATTTGTTTTTTAAATCAGAAGACTTCTTTTAATTTTTAAAATTATGATTTTATATTTAAAATAAACATATTTACCATAGTATTTCTTTGTGAAGGATATAAGATACTTCTATTTTCACCAACACTGTAAGTAAATATTAAATATAATTTATAAAGCATAATTTTAAAACTAGATTTTCATAAAATTCATAAAAAATAAAAATTTGCATTAAATTTTGATTAATATTAAACAATATACAAGTTCTTTACAAATGGTTAGGAACACCTCTAAAAATATAATTTATAAAGCATAATTTTAAAACTAGATTTTCATAAAATTCATAAAAAATATAAAAAATAAAAATTTGCATTAAATTTTGATTAAAATATTAAACAATATACAAGTTCTTTACAAATGGTTAGGAACACCTCCAATTTTTGAAATAAAATTTTCAAAGCCTATTTTTTATTTTCTCCCAAAACCACATCAAACCAAGTGATAAAAGAAGAAAAATTTATCTGAATATTTAATTTGTATTCAATGCCACTCATAAATAATCAGCAATATACAAATAAGTAAGGTAACAGACAATAGTAATAATAGCTGAAAAAGTAATTTTACTAATTTTATTTTTTTTTTCAAATTAGAAAGAGTGACAGAGTGAAAAATGACAAATAGCTTAAAAAAAGCAAACTTAAGCATTCAACAGAGTGAAAAAAACAATCATTCTAAAAATGTGATTCCTTCATTTTTAAAGGACCTAGATGGATATGGTATTAATTATACAATAGGAAGATCTCTGACTGATTCCAACAGAGATGTAAGCTTTGACAAAAGTATCTTCCAAAGACTAACTGCAGACATGAAAGAAAACCTGAAGCTATTTGTTTCAACTTGTATAGTAACAAGATATCTGAGAACAAAAAATTTTTAATATAAGAAGATGAACATATCACTATCTTTCTAAGAAGCATACAGAGACAATGTTAAAATGGACCAAAACAATGAGGTGATGATAAATGGAGCAACATTGCATTTTCCACTAAAAAGAAGTGGAATTTGGATGTCCCAAATGGGTATAAATATTATTGGTATGATATTCATAAAGAACCAGAAATTTATTTCAGTAGACAAATTAGTGGAGGATCTGTGATGGTTTGGCATGCTTTCTGGGCTAATGGAATTGGTGATATTAAATTTTTAAATGGAAAACATAATTCCTTCAAGTAGTATATTGAAATACTTTCTTAGAACCATCTGCCTACAATGCAAAAGCATTTCATTTATCAACAAGATAAAATGCCTCTATTCACATGTCTTTTTTTGGAACAAAACCAGCAATTCTTCTGTTGAGAAATTCTTCAGCAAGATAAAATGCCTCTATTCACAGATTTTGTGCAACAAAACCTTAATTTCCTGTTAAGCAATTCTTTGCTCAACAGGAAATTAAGGTTTTTGGATTGGCTTAGTTGTTCTCCAGATTTAAACTCCATTGAAAATATCTGGGGACAATTATCAAGAAATGTTTATGTTAATGGTAAGCAATATAACATAAAAGATGAGCTCAAAGATCTATCTAGAGAGAGTGGGGAAATCTTCAATTTCAGTACTTAACAAATCTTATGATGTCCATGAAAACAGATTGTCTTGGTGTAATTGACATTAATCTGCCTTGATTAATTCACAATTCAGATAATTAGGAGTCTACTTCTATTATAATAGTATTTTAGTATAGAATACAGTCTTTTATGAAATGAAAGAAAGTTAACTATTATAAGATTAAGATCATTATGAAGTTTTTTCAGGAGCCAAATCATTTCTAAAACCAAGAGTGGAGAAGATTTGGCACCTCTATATGCTAGATATCCCTTAAAGAAAACTCCCATGATGATCTTGATCCTATAACAGTGAGTTCCCCTCAATTCATAAGAAACTGTACTCTAAGAATTATAATATTTTATTATATTTATGTACAGGTATCTAATAATATTAATATTAGAGAGCTATCTTCATGTAACTCTAATTTTATTATTTTTATGCAACCATACATACCTATTTTTGTATGAAAAACCATTAATTATAAGAATTTCTTATTACATTGTTTTTGAAATTTAAATTTGTAAATTCTTTAGAATTTAGAATGTATGCTATTCAATTCTAATTGAGGAAGGCTACACGTTGTTCAAAAGTAGGTTCTATATTTTGTTTATTGCTGTTTAATATGAGATTAAAATTAATTTCTGACAAAGAGTTTGCAATTTTTACTGATTAACATTATTTTTTATTGTTGATTATTTTACAATTATTATATTAAATGTTAGAAGCGCTCTTTTTCTCTTTCTTATTTCTTAAGCTCGCCAAACCTAAATTTTAAATGTTAATATTTTTATTTATAAGGCATATTGGCACAAATGCTCGGACACATTCGATATTTTTTGTTCTAGATTACATCAGTTCAGATTCATCAAAATCGGTGGGTAGTCAGCTGTGTCCTCTCCTTGTAAGTAAAAAATTGGAATGTGCAATATATTTATATTTCCCATATTTAATTATTGATTGCATTACTTTGCTTTGTAACAAAAATATGCATAATAAAATTTTTTTTAAACCCACTTTCTATCACTGATTATCAATACTAACTTGTGAGGTCCATTCAAAGTTCAATCACAAATAGCCTGCATTACGTGGTAAAAAGCAATCGAATTTCCCAAGAAAATATACTGAGGTATAAGACCCAGATTTTATAGATAAAAAGCTGAAGCATTTCCATATGACTAATTTGACTGATATTGAAAACTTTTAAAATTGGACATAGTTATATGGAAAAATAAATTTTTAATTGGTTTTGCTTAAATTGAATGCTAGAATTTGATTTGCTTAGAAGTTTAATTAAGGAAGCAAGCAAACATTCAATAAGGAACAAATTGCATACTTTCTAAACATTCCTTTATTTTGGAATGTTTGGAAATTATATGTAATCAAAATTATCTTCAATGGCATAAACAGTATGTTGAATTTCATAAAATCTTTTGAATACTTCCCAAATTATTATAAAAAAATTTCAGTAGATTGAATAGCTGCCATTTTCAAAATGGATGAATCTGCAATGTTGATTAATCTTATCTCAAATTGATTTTAATATCTTGATCACTCTGCTAAATTTTATAAAATTCAATCAAATAGTTAAATTGTTGTTATGAGAAATTTTTGAAATTTGAATATTCTTTGTTTTATTATTAAGTAACTTAATTATCTTTAACTATTTAATGTGCACAGAAATAATCTTCAATAACTTAACCATTCTACTACATTTCACAAAAATCCAATAAATAATTCAGAATATATTAATAATTTATTTAGAATTAATTTATTAGAAGCTTGAGGAACATTTAAAAATGGCAAGATGAATACTTGCTATTTTTAAATATTTGAAGTTACAGGATTAAATGGTGCAGCATTGAAGCTATTAAGCTATTATAAGATATATATATATTGAAGTTTTGATGGCAGATCATTATTACAAAATTTCATAAAAATATACTGATTAGTACAAAAGTTATTAGTGAGAAAATACAGACAATGACAGCATGATGATGTCATAAGCTAAAAATTACTGTCTTGATAATGTTATCTTCTATAAGAATTGTTGGTTATTAGAAGGTTATATTGGAAATGTCCTGTTTCTATCAATATTTGAGTTATAAATATTGACAGATGTGGGACATTTCCAATTTTTTTCTGAAATATTAAATATTCAGTTAAAGAATTTGTCAAAGTTTTCTATTTTTAAAATGAATTTCTTTTAAGATGTGATTTCATTGCAGACATTTCAGGAAACACTACTGAATTGAAACAAAAAACAGAACAGCTAACTGAAAAGGTATTGGGAATATAGGTAGTCCTCGACTTATGATGAGGTTCTGTTCCAACTTCTCTATCTTACCAAAGACTTTTTAATTCTTGATTTGTTTGTTTTCTGTTTTAATATTTTATAAATTAAGTTTCTATTTAACTTAAAGCTTTCCTTGCCTTTTTTTACATTAGAATTTTCATCAGTAGTATTATCTCTCTTACTGGACATGACAGAGTTACAAGATACAAAAATAAGGCTTTGCTTGCTGACTAATGTCAATGCTGCAATGCATATACAAAAGCAATGTGATATATGTATATACCGTATATGCAAGCGTTAAGCTGAATTAGAGAATTTTTAGTTATAATCTTTGGGCTGTCATAAGCGCGAATCATTGTAAGTCAAGGACTTCCTACAACATTTCACATATACATGCATATTTTTACTGATACTTCTTTGGGTGCATTTGTGTGGTATTTTCCATTAACAAGTAAACATTATGTAGGTTATAGAGTATAAAATTGTTTTCATGCAAACTACCCTCGACCCTACCCCGAAACACACTCCACCCTCTGCAAAAGCCAGGAATAAACTTACAGTGATACAAGAAAATACACTTTTTGATGTCTTTATGAGTTTCACAAGATAGTGTCAGGGTGTTAAAAATAACTGGCACGTTTGCATCAATCTAACCAGTCAAAATATGCACATGTGAAATGTTGTAGATAATTAAAAACACAGACTAAAAATTTTTCCGGGAAAAAACTTAAGGTTTAAACACCTCTCGAATAACAAATTAATGATAAATTATGAGATAAAATATTTCTTTATGTAAATATTTTTTAAATAAAATGTATAAAATAATAATTGTAACGAAAAAAATAATAATAACCGCAGACCGCGCTTCGAATCCTTGGCCAATACAGGAAGTCAGCACCGATGATCAGCTCGCTACCGACTCGGCTACTCGGCGTTCTGACATGTTCGCACATTTGTTATATCATATAACAGCTATGAAAACTTTGAATCCATTTTTTTCGGAATTGGCTGAATAGTGCGCACTATCATAACACATGAAGGGTAAACTACCACCACACAAAGTTTGATTCCAAAGTTCATTTCCCAGACCGTGCTCTCTCCTTGTAAGAGAGATACCAATCTCCTCATGGTTGACAATGATGAAAACAAAAACTATCAACATTGCATTGGTCGTCTTGCAGTAAAAGGACCATGTTCAGGACTTAGGCAGAGGATCCTGTCCGAAAAGTAAGCCACAATCTCCTATGAACAGCAGTGGTGCAAGCAGCGCTGCCTCATGTATAGCTACTGTAAGAAATTGCTCTAAAGATCAGAGTGTCCCACCTTTGGATGTTTCTATGACATTATAGCCAAAGACCACCAAGATGGGTCAACTATGCCAATGCATGAAATGGACTGAAGATTTAAATAAATTCATCATGCAAACTTATTATACTATAACTAAAAATGAAACAAATAACACAAACAAGAGCTGCACAAACAATTTATTACTAAGTTCCCCCATTTAAATCAGCTGACTGCACAGAGAACAATGGATCAACGCAGAGCCATTGTTACTCGTAACTTTTTGTCCCAGACAATATTTAATCAATTAAAAGACAAAATTAGTAACACTCAATTGGTGAACTCTCTTTTATCATCAAAAAATGAAAATATTACCTTGCAAGTTGACTTTGGCAATCCTAATTATTGTCAAGAAGATACTTTTCTCAGTCAATACCACAACACAGGCTCTGAATTGCACAAAAAAATAGAAACTGAATTTTATAGAGCATTAGCAGAATTTTCAAGGACTAATCCATTAACAAGATATAAAATACCAAAGGAAACCTATTCCAGAAAATTCTCAGAAATAATAAATTTCTTAAACTTATATATTATCCCAGAATATATAAGCCAAAATTTTAGCTTTGAAGATCTTCACACTTCAATTTACTGTGGTGCCATTGCAACTGCAAGATGCAATGGCACTAAACCTTTCTCACCAGAAAAAAAAATTTAATCCCAAGTCTAATTATATATCACTTTGGCAACAATGCCTAACTTCAAAAATAAAAGATTTATGTAGTAATTTGGGATGCCTAACCCAATATCTTAAAAGAAACAGAAGCAAAACATTAAATAAGAATATTAAGAAAATATTTAAAAAAGCAAAAATTCACACCAAGCACGAAAATTACAACTCGAAAATAGAAGAATACATGGATACATTAAAACAAACTCAATGCTGTCAGTAAAAGAATTAAGCATTACAAAGAATACACAGAATGCAAACAACAAAACAAGCTTTTTCTAAGAAATGAAAAACAGTTTCATAGAAAACTGAACCAGGAAAAACAAGAAAATTCTAATAACTCCCCATCTATAAAAGATATGGAAGAATACTGGTCAAACCTCTGGTCCAATAAGGTTATTCATAATGCTAATACTTCTTGGATTAAAGAAGAAATTGAAAATACCACTCACATCAGTGATATGCAATTTGACAGAATAACTACAGAAAAAATTACCAATGTTATAAAAAACACTCATAACTGGAAATCCCCTGATAAAGATAATATTCATAATTTTTGGTATAAAAAATTTACATGTGCTCATCAACTCATGGCATACCACTTTACTACCTTCATTCAGCATCCAGATACTATACCAATGTTTCTTATGCAAGGCATCACCTACATGCTACCAAAAAATAACCTCACAGAAAATCCTGAAAATTAAAGACCAATTATCTTGCCTCAATTCAGCTTATAAAATACTTAAATCCTGCATTTCAACTAAAATCTATACCCATTGTATGAACAATAGTATACTCACTGAACAGCAAAAAGGATGCCAATGCAAATCAAGAGGCTGCAAAGAACAATTAATTATAGATTCTGTTATAATCTGTCAATCACAAACAAAACACAGAAACATTTATATGGCTTACATCAACTATAAAAAAACTTTTGATAGTGTACCTCACTCCTGGGTTTTAAAAGTCCTCTCATTATATAAAATTCCTCCTGAAATAATTAACTTTCTTAAAACTTCCATGGAAAAATGGAGCACTAATTTAAAGCTTACAATAAATAACCAACAAATTACCATTCTAAAAATTGCAATAAAACAAGGTATATTCCAAGGTGACTCTTTAGTCCTCTTTGGTTTTGCCTCACTCTAAATCCATTGTCCAATATATTTAACAATAGTGGTTATGGCTTCCAAATAAAGCAAAATAACAACCTCTTATTCAAGCTAAGCCATCTTTTCTACATGGATGATATAAAACTCTATGCCTTAACAGAAAAACAGCTAACTGAAACATTTTCAAATGACATCTGTATGAATTTTGGCTTAAGTAAATGCAGAACCCAATACATAAAACAAGGAAAACCTAAGAAAATAGGCTTCCAACTCGAAGATGGCGATTTTATTAATCCCATGGAGGAAGAAGAAACTTATAAATACCTTGGCTTCCTAATTAGAACTTTACTATTACACTGCCAAAATAACTTAAAAACTATAATTAACAGCACTATGGCAGAAAAAAAATACATAATAATAAAAACATAGTAAACTTAGAAGCGCTTTTGATTTAATCAATCCTCGTCAGCTACAACGAATATTAGAAGAATAATAAAATTAGATTACTATATAACCGAGTTCTTTAAATATTTGAATGAAAGTTCTAAGAGTTGTATAGAATGCAATTATGTTTTTCTAATATTCGTTGTAACTGACGAGGATTGATTAAATCGAAAGCGTTTCTAAGTTTACTGTGTTTTTATTATTGTGTATTTTTTTCCTGCCATAGTGCTGTTAATTATAGTTTTTAACCTTGGCTTCCAACAGTCAAAATATATTGATCATAAGAATATTAAAAAGGTTCTTACAAACCTTTACACGCAGTGCCTTATCATCATCTCCAGAATATATCTTAATGGCAAAAATCTCTTCAAAGCTATAAATACTTTTGTTATGCCAATACTCATTTACTCATTTGGTATTATCCACTGGACTGACACTGAATTAATTGATTTACAAAGAAAAACCTGCACAACTTTAACTCACTATAGAAAACACCATCCTAAATCTGCAATAGAAAGACTTAGCCTGAAAGAAAAGGAGGAGGAAGAGGTTTGATCAATATCCCTACTCTATATAATAGACAATTAAATCATTTAAAAGAATATTTTTACAGCAAAGAAAATTCCTCATTATTTCATTCAGCAATTATCAAAGCAGATGTCCATCATACTCCATTGGATCTCTCTAATGCAAGACTCAAGGAAATTATCCCTAAAGAAAAACACATCCAAAACTGGATTCAAAAAACCTTACATGGCAGACACCCTAATGAAACTCGCAAACCCTATGCTGACAGGTTAGCTTCTAATGCTTGGCTCATTTATGCAGGAATTTTCCCTGAAACTGAAGCTTTTATGATTGCCATACAGGATCAAATAATCCCAACTAAAAACTACAGGAAATTTATTTAAAAAGACAACACTAGTGAAAATGACAAGTGCAGAGTCTGCAATCAAGTGTCTAAAACAGTACAACATATGACTTCAGGATGCTCCATGATAGCTCAAACAGATTATAAACATAGACATGATCAAGTGACTAAAATAATCCATCAAAAGATAGCAATAATGTACAAACTTCAAGATGATAGAAACCCCTATTATAAATATATACCAAACACAATATTAGAAAATAGCACTCAAACTGTACTGGGATAGAAGCATCATTACTGGCAAAACTGTCTACCACAATAGACCTGACATAATCTTGATTGATAAAAACAATAAAACTTTATCTCATCAACATTGCTGTAGCTAATTCAAATAATTTGCAAACTACTTTAAAAAACAACTCCACAAATATTCAGATCTTTCCATAGAAATTAAAAATCAATGGCATATAGAAAAAGTAATTACTGTTCCTGTTGTCCTCTCCACTACAGGTGTTATCCCACATACTCTTCATTCCAGCTTAAAAACTCTAAAGCTGCATAAAAATACTTATATACAATTTCAGAAAGCAGTAATCATTTGTACCTGCCATCTCACCAGAAAATTCTTCAATATCAACTATAACCCTGAATCTGAAACTCTCTTAAATCTTTTGTCTGTTATGGTACTCTCTATCTTTGCTTCTGCCCGATTCTGAAACCAGGCATCACCAGTTTATCACAGAGTATTACAAATTGTAAATAATAATAATAATAATAATACAATAATAAAGAATATTATGACAACAAGACAGTACATGATGATAACAGTTCAATAATAAGATGATGAATTTTTCCTGAATGATGATCTGACGGCTTTATACATGTGAATCCAGGCCTGAGAACAATCTGGAGCTACAGATGATTTACATATTTTTGCAATGAAACTAGCAATGGCCAGATGGCATACAATCTCTGTCTCTGGTCTGACTTCTTGCCATTTCCATTCAGTGATAGATTTGATGATGAGGTGAAATAAGACTCCAAGTAATGAAGAACAATGAAAAAACAACTATAAGTGAATTATTAAATAAAACTGTTAGTCTTGTGGTTATTTATTTTGTGAGATTGGCAATGGCCAAATCCTCAAAAAGTAAGATTTCTCATAAGTTTGGAGTTCTGTATTGAAAAGATTTTTATATAATTCATTTTGTGGTTGACGTTTTCACTTTAACATTACTGCATTGGCAAATACTAATATATTACTAAATACCAATTTAGATATTACTCTTTAGATTTCAATAACATTAATTAAAAAACATTTATATATATTATTGCAGTGTGGTTCAAAACATTAATTATATAAGGAAATGTTTTTATAAATATCTAAAGCATTCTTGTAGATGTGGGAATAACTGCAATAATATATGTTAGTAAATAGTTACAATTAAATACAGTTGAGGAATTTAATCATAAGCATCCAAAATATACACCATCAAATACAGTAATACCCCGCTTAAGCTGCTCCATTTAACATCGTTGCAATATAACACTGTTTTTTTTTAATTAAATACCTTTTATTGATTCACTTTGGCACGGATTTTCAAACCATTATACTCATATAAATCAGAAATCTCACAAATATGTTGCTTTAATACTCTTATGGCAGTGGCGTAGCGTATGGGGGTAAAGGGGCGCCTGCCCCGGGTGGTACTTTGCTAGGGACGGCAAAATCTGTATCATTGAATTAATATTAAGACTAGAGGAGATCCAATTCTGCAAAAATAGTGAAGCTGAAAACGTCCGCCAATATATTGCGCAAAGTATATGCCCCACTACTCTCCAAAAAGTCTTGTCTTTTAACAAACACAAGCACAACTGCTTGCAGATCTAAAAACAGTTTGGATTCGCAAATTTCGTTCTTTGTCGATGTATATTACCTTAGTATCAACTTTCCAAACACAGTATAGAAAAATATAAGTACCTTGCTTACCTAAAGTAAGGAGAGACAAGCAGTGGCACGTTATCCTATGGGCAAAAAATGCAATTGCCTAGAGCCCCGTCAACAGGGGGCCCCAAAGTTCCCAAATAAATATTCTATAAACTTATTTTTGTAGTAAAAAAATCGGAAATTAAATTTTGTTCCATACTGAGGACCCTAGATTGCAGATGTGACGCAGTAATTTAAACTGTAAAAACAAACCAATTCAATTGGGGAAAGTTTAACTGTAAATGACACTTTAAGTTGGAGAGGAGATGGAAGAATTTTATAACTGTCAAACAAACCATGAACAATGCCTTGAGAGAAGAAACAATGATTCAAATTACAAACAGCTGCAAGATCCAGGTCTGGAGATTTGAGGAAAAACAATATTTTAAAATATCCTGTCAATAAGGTCCATCTGCCACTCCCAGTGGAAGAGAGGAGATGTAACTTCACCAAATAAAGTCAGAAATGAATTCAAACTTCTCTCTCTCTACTGATGTGATTGGGTAGACCAAAAACAAAAATATAAAGGGACAGCCGAACACACACACTCACCCTCTGTCCCAATTCCAATAGAGAGAAGGTGCAACTTGACCAAATAAGGCCAGAAATGAGTTAAAACCCCTCTCTCTATACCAATTCCAATAGAGAGAAGGTGCAACTTGACCAAATAAGGCCAGAAATGAGTTAAAACTCCTCTCTCTATTGATGTGATTGGGTAGACCAAAAACAAAAATATAAAGGGACAGCTGAACACACACACTCGCCCTCTCACTCCCTGATCACTCATCATCACAACTATTGTTTCATTTTTGATCGATCCAGAATTATTTTAAAGGAAACAAAGAAGAAAAAGAAGAAATTCTCTTAAGGTATGTTTATGGGTCAGATGCAAAATCTTCCCTTTTTTATAGGAATTTTCTTTTTTTTTTAATTTATTAGTTTTGCTTCTTTCATTTTATGTTCTGTAACTGGGTAGAATGGATTTCTGAAAATACATGTTTATAATTTTGATATTTTCCAGGATTCATTATAATTATTCCCATTGGATTTTTAGTTCGATTAGTGTGGTTTTGATACTGCAAGGATTTATTAACCGCACTAATCAAGGTGTGAGAAAGGAACTTTGATCTGTCTTTATTTTTATTTTATTATGCACTCTATTATTTAGCATTATTTTCTTATATTTAACGTATTATATTTTAGTTTAAAAGTTAACTTACTTCCCATGTTCTCCTTATATTTTAGTTTAAAAGTTACTTAACTTCCCACGTTCTCCGTCTCCGTCCTACTTTATTATGCACTCTATTATTTATTTATCGTTATTTTCCTATATATACGCATTATATTTTAGTTTAAAAGTTAACTTACTTCCCACGTTCTCCGCCTTCGTATTATATTTTAGTTTAAAAGTTAACTTACTTGCACCTTCTCCGTCCTAATTATATTTTAGTTTAAAAGTTAACTTACTTCCACCTTCTCCATCATAAACGCACTCTATTATTTATTTATCGTTATTTTCCTATATGCTAACGTATATTTAGTTTAAAAGTTAACTTACTTCCCACGTTCTCCGCCTCCATCGTTAGCAATCACAAGTCTATTATTTATTTATCGTTATTTTCCTATATGCTAACGTATTATATAGTTTAAAAGTTAACTTACTTCCACCTTCTCCGTCGTAGTTGGCAATCACGTCATACGGAATCGGAACCATCCTCCGGAAGAGCTATCCGGTGATCCATCCAGATTATTTTAAAGGAAAGAAAGAAGAAACTCTCTTAAGGTATGTTTATATGTCAGATGCAAAATCTTCCCCTTTTTTATAGGAATTTTCTTTTCTTTTAATTTATTAGTTTTGCTTCTTTCATTTTATGTTCTGAAATTGGTGTAAAATAATGGATTTCTGAAAATACATGTTTATAATTTTGCAAACCATAAAAACAAAGGATCTATTTTCCAGGATTCATTAAAGTGGAGTAGGGTAAGTGCAGAGCAATTTTTACAAAGTTGGACTTTAAACAAAAGTATTTTAATCTATCGTATAGATATTTGGCAGTGTCGTTAACAATAGCATTCCACATCTAATACCGTTAAATCATTTTTGAAAATTTTATATTTGTGACAAAATCTTACAAAATGTCAGCAATCCCGCACTTAACTCAAAACGAGGTAAGAGCATACATGCAAGTTTATTTACACGCTCTAATTGGCACATGCAGAATTAGGAACAAATCTACTATTAAATGCTTTTTACTGCATTAAGATAGGCTGTTTCATTTTAGAGTTATTCTTTGTTAAATTAAAAAAGGATTGAACTCTTGAAATTTGAGAAACAAAAGGATTTTAACTGATAGTATAAATATTTGGCAGGGTCGTTAGCAAGGGTCATTGAGCACCTATTACCATTTAAATCATTTTTGTGGCAGGGTCGTTAGCAATCGCATTGAGCACCTATTACCGTTTAAATCATTTTTGAAAAATTTAAATTTGCGACAAAATCGTACAAAATGTCAGCTATTTGCACTTAACCCAAAACGAGGTAAGAGCATACCTGCGAGTTAAAAATGTTTTGAAGTTTATTTACGCATCCTAATTGGCACGAGCAGAATTAGGAACAAATCTACTATAAAATGTTTTTTACCACATTAAGAAAGATTGTTTCTTTTTAGAGTTATTCTTTGTTAAAGAAACAAGCATTGAACTCTTGAAATGTCAGAAGACAACTCCGTCCCACCGATTTCGATCGGCTTTAACCTACTGGTTGGGGGGGCCATCAAAAAGTGACTCCTGTAAAAGAGTATAGGTCATTATGCCTTCGTTATTAAAAAAATCTAAGTCAAATATCATAAAGCCAGACCCCACTGCTTATATTGCCTAAAAAACTGCTGATATTTCAACCAAAGCGGCGACATGATGGTTAAGATGCTTCCCTGCGGAGCCAAACATTCTAAGTTCATGTCTTGCTTGTGTACCTTGTTTTTTCAAGTGAATAAATTAAATTATTATTAACAATAAAACTTCAACATAAAAGAAAGTTTTTTTTTGTCATAGTTACAATTTGGCAAAATCACTTTTCAATTATTGTTCGATCTCTTTCTCACTTTATCTCTTTCACTCTCTAATTGCCGTAATTCACTATGCATAGGGTAATATCTAAATATCTATTTGCGCTCAGATCCTCTTTATGTATGGGGTAGTAGCAACTCATTGAATTGTTGTTATCCCATAAGTAACTATGACCAAAAAAAACTTGATTTTTATCTGAAGTTTTATTGCTAGTAATATTTTAATTTATTCACTCGAAAAAAAAAACAGTACATAAGCATGACTGGAATTCACAACATTCAGATCTGCAGGCAAGCGACTTAACCACTACACCGCCGCTTTGATTGAAAAACATCTAATTTTTTAGGTATATAAGCGACGCAGTCCGGCTTCATGACATTTGACCTTGATTTTTTTTTTTTAAACTAAGGCATACTGATCTAAACCCTTTTACACGAGTCACTTTTCGATGACCCCCAACCTGTATGTTAAAGCCGACCGAAATCGGCTTTAACATACAGGTTGGGCAGCAGGGATGGAAGTTGTATCCCCCCTTGTTAAATGTGAGGGGTGGTATAGCGAAATGTGACAAAATGTTTTTTTTATCAAATAAAAAATGGTTTATATGAAAATTTTAAAAATGTATTTCATCTGAAATGTGAGGGATGGTATAGTGAAATATGACAAAATGATTTTTATGGATTAAAGGGATGGTATAGTGAAATATGACAAAATGTTTTTTATCGAATAAAATGGTTTATATGAAAATTTTAATTGATATCTTTGCATTTATCAATCGTCATCTTGGACAATGTTCGCATGTTGTTCATTTCTTTTGAATAATCCCCTCTGTTGATTTTTTTTACGTAGCCGTGACCCATGTTATATCCTAGAAAAAGAAGTTAATAAACAGATTAAAATGTAAAACACAAAAAAGTAAAATTGAACGTGTTATGAGGCCAGAACAACCTAATAGGCACTTACCCGATTGTGCTGTTCCGCACTTGCCCTAGATAACCATATTTACAGGGCGAGAGCTTACCAGAGTTTTTCTCAAAAAGTTTTGAAATGTCAAAAAATATTGTTTACATAATGTAAATCTTTTAATATTCTTCATACTTACTAAAAAAAATATCTCCTAATATGAAGTTTATCTCAAGAATTATTGCACTTTTAAAATGCCGTGAAAGTTTTGTTTGCTATTCGGACACAACACATTTGTAAAAGTCGATGTAAATACTGGATTTGCATCATTCATCGTGAGTTATCTACATTGATAGATCAATATTAACTTATAGTAGAATACTACAATATCAAATGGCAAAATTTCGATTATCTTATAATAAAAAATCCCGATAATTCATTTCCTCCAAGTACATCCTTACCCCACTCCACCTTATAATCATTGGTTATTTTTAGTTTGATTAGTGCGGTTTTGATATATGTGGTGTATTGCGAGGATTTATTAACCACATAATCAAGGGATTCCTGTTATTAGAATTAAAACGTGTTTTCGCAATAAATTTTGTTTTCTAGTTTGTAAGAATTTTAAATTTTGGAGAAAAAATCTCTTTGCAGCTTAATATTTTCCTCACTCTAGAAAATTTTATCTGTTTAATAATATCATATTTTGTGGGGGGAGGGGCAGCATATTTGGCATCTGCCCCGGGCGGCAGAAACCTACACTATGTCACTGGACTCTCACAGAGCGTTTGATTTCAGTGCAATGCAATACATACGAAAGTTTGCTGCAATCACAATTCATATTTATGATTGGTCATAATGTTAGTTTACAGTAATAAAAATAACAATTATCCCATTTTAATTTTAACCTGAATGTTGCCATTTCAAACTATAGTTCGATATGATCAAGGTGGCTTACTCTGCCTCTTCGAACTATAATTCCATGAAGTTAGAACGTTTTTCTTTCATGGGTATTTTTGTCAAAACAAGTTTAGCCACCACTACGGAAATTATGGAACAGTTTATACAAAATGATACAAATTTTGATAGAAGTTCAAAGATAAGATGAAGTAATGGATGCGATGTTTCGCTATTCACAATTGCTTGCTGAACGAAAGGGGAAAAGGCAAATGACGATAGATAACTTTTTAATAAAAAAACAAAGTGTCAAATGAGGAAGAATCTTCCTCATCTTTTTGTTAGATGATTCTTAACAAAAAAACAAAAAGTATCAAATGAGAAGAACCTTCTTCATCATGCTTAATGAAAAAACAAAAGTATCAAATGAGAAAGAACCTTCCTCATCTTAGATGAGTTCTTAACGATAAAGCAAAAAATGTCAAATGAGGAAGAATCCTTCCTCATCACAAACATAAATTATTTATTCGAATATTTTTGATTTTCATGAATGATTTATGAATACAAGTTGATATTAGCAATAATAAAATGTTCATAATTAATGTAATACAATATTAATAATACAGGTTACAAAATAAAATAAAAAAAATAGTATATTTTTTATTCACTGTCCTGTTTCACCTACCCCATTATTTATATGTTAAGATGACCTCGTTTAATGCTGTTTCATTTAATGCTTCGTTTCTTTGGAACGTATCCTCTGCATTAAATGGGGTCTTACTATAATGCCATGTCCAAGGCCTTTAAAATTATTGATAGATTAAAGTATTCGTGATATGCTAAATTGGATAACCTACAACAGTAAAAATGAAGACAATCTATCAATGTATTGGTAGCATTAAAAATGTTTGATAAAAATATATGAGGGTTATCATTAAATATTGATATTACTTAAAGCAGCATTATAAATAAAAACAAATAGCATGCAAGATTAATACACTGTACCAGTATCTCACTGAATTATATTGACAATCCCCAGATTACACTGTTCACTTTTGAAAATGGACAAACAGAATACTGTAAAAAGATTCAAACATAATGAACAAGATTTTTTTCCAGTGATCAGTTTTATTCAATGGGAAGTCAATTTCATTTAACAGGGAAGTTATAAAATTATAGTTACAAGCAAATTTAAGAAATAGCATAGATAAAGAGGCACTAAAGGCTTGTTGGGTTGTTTTTATGGGGCTGAACTTTGGATTTGTAGAAATATCTTTCAACATTACAAAAAACAGTAATGCATTTGATGATAAATGATCAAGATATTCCTATTTATATCTGTATGGATAATGTTGGCCTATCATGTCCATTACTGTGTGCAAGTTATATAAATTGTTTTCTACTCACAAGAATGATTTTTATGATTCCATAGAATAATTTTATGAATAATTCAATCCGAATAAACTTTTACATTTGGGTTCATATGAAGATTTTGATGACTTCCTGGATATAATATTGTTGTTAATATTGCAGAATAAGATATATAATGGATCTTTTCTGTTTCCCACTCCTTTGAAAGAGATTCTAAGAAAAATATAATACATAATTCATGTCCTCCCATCTTGCTATCTTCTTGTTGCTATCTTTCAATATTAACAAAACTAAAACTAACAATATTTCCAGAATTATCATCATCATAAATACTAACAGTAAAATGTAGCTGGCTAGCTGAAATTTTGTAGTCAAACCACTGTACTGATTTCTATAAATAATATATCAGTAGGAAGATCTAATCCTTAGATTTCTGAGACAGCCAAAATTTTTTGTTTTTATTCATTAATTTTTAAATTATTAATAATTAAATTCAAATTGCAGATCTAAAAAGACAAAATCCACAGGTGGCATTGTAAACTAATAATGGCTGCCATCTAACAATTCCCAATATGAGTTTGGAAGAGTTTTTCAAGTAATATTCCAAAGATTTATAAGATTCAGATATTTAACTAGACATTATCTGTTCATTTATATGAACAAATAACGTCTACTTATTACAATTTATAAATAAAATAATAAGAATTTGAACTCATATTAATAATTCTGATAATAAAATTTATAAATTTCAAAATTTACACTCAGACCTCCATTTACACAGTAGATACGTTCCTGGAAAAATCGTGCAAACCGAAACCATGTAAAACGAGACGCAAAATTCATACAAAATAGAAGGATATGTTCAATTAAACTGTAAACCGTGTAAATCAATCTAAAGAAGATAATGAAAAATGGAGGATATGTTCTTTATAATCGTGTAAAATGGGATAAGGATTAAAGGAAAAAAAGGAGATTGGTTCATTAATTTTTAGACACAATTTAATGCTTATACTTTTTCAATTTATTTTTGAAAATGAAAACAAACATTAATTAACATAGAATACGGTACAAAAAAATTAACAATATTCCTTACAAATAAAAACAATAAAAGCATTCAAACATAAATAGGCGAGCTGCAAGCGTGAGTTGAGTTTAGTTGAACTGCGAGACTTGGACAGTAAAAGTTAATAGTGAGCGATAAATTGTGAAAGCGAAAGTGGACTAAGAAGAACTGTGAGTTATTCTGAATTAAAGACATAATTCAGAATAACTCACAGTTGTATGACAATTATTGGATTTTGAATTGAATTTAGTTATAGTGAAACAAGATTATTTTGTTTTGTGTGAATAAATTGAACAATACGAAATATAGCTGTATTCACTCTATTAATCTCTACGAACTCGTAAACCCACAAAACGTGACAATATAATACTCTTTTAATTTATAAATGGCATAATGCAAAACAATCAAAATAAAACCCAAAATAAATTTTTTTGTTTTAATTTAAAAACCGTGTAAAAGCAAAACTATGTAAATTGAGTACTGTGCAAATCGAGGGCTAGGTGTATTTGAAATTAAAATTTTTTTGCATCAAAATTTTGTCTAAAATTTGATTTAAAAAAAAAAAAAAAAAACTTTTTAAGAAATCACTTGATCACAAACTTTGATGCTTTCTCCTTCGCTTATTTGATTTAAAAAAAAAAAAAAAAATCAAATTTTGGACAAAATTTATGATTTTTTTAATTTTTCTTATAATTCTAGTATTTATGGTTGCTCTTATAACATAAATATACAATGTAAACAAATTAATGTCATGTAAAGGTTCTTATTTACCCCATTTCAAATTGATTTCCTTTAAATTATTAAAAAATATCAAATGCACAGTCACATTTATCATGTAACAGCATAAAATTAGAAGTTTTTAGATTATTAGAGAATCACTGAATTAGAGAATAATTGTAACTCTTAGTTAGAGCATGGTTGTCTTTTAATGTAGGTCAGATTTCTATCCCACAAACCCATGTTATAACCAGGAAGCACTGTACTAAGTAAAAATCTAACATTAAACAACTTTGCTAATATATTACTGAATATGTAATCAGTGCTATATCATGATGAAATGAAATCTGATGTGAAATTTATTTTAAGTATCTTAAGAAAGACAGTAAATTTTCTGAAATCTGGTATCTTTGGAACAGAAAACTGCCAGATTTTAAAATATGCTTATTTCTAAAGATCACTAATGAAAATGTTTATGATAAATATTTCACTAGATAAATAGGAAAAAACTTTTAGAGCAATTTATGAACAATATATCCATTTTATTGTTAAATATAGTGGATATATAATATATTGTTATATTTACTTTATTAAATATATTTTATGATTCTTAATATATATACTTTATAATAACATGCATCCTTATAAGCTATGGTTCCTGAATGCTCCCTAATAGTAGGGTTGCCACCTTTCTGGGTTTCAGCGAGTTGTATCTGGGCACCGGGTTTAAGTATTAATTTTTCGGGTTGTGTAGTAAATCCTCCACATAATTATAAAAATAAATAATATTGTATATTAGAAATTCAGAATTTTATGCAAAGTGTGTAAAGGACTAAAAAAGGTTTGTGGCGTGTATCTCGTGTATGGAATAGCTGGCGCAGTCGGTGGTCCACGTCCAAAACTGGCCCAAGCACAGTACTATACAGCACAACTGGCTATGTGCTATATAGTTGTCCCCATTCTTTGCGTTTTCCGTGCTTGCATGTGGCTCTTGTGTCTGGTCAATCAGGAGAGGTCTAACTTATAGGCTGTAAGTAATGCATATATGGAAAGAATTTTTTCGATTATAGGAAATACTTGGACCAACAACCGTAACAGGATGCAGCTTGAACTGGTAAAGGCAGAATTATGCACAAAACTTAATTTTGACAAGAACTATCGAGAATTTTAAGAATTCATAAAAAAACCAGAAAATGCCGATTTTATAAAGGCTGCAATGTCAGACAAGAAATATATATGGAAAAGTATACATAAATAAACAAATTATTTATTATATGTTAGTTGATATAGATTGCATATTTTTTTTCTTGTTTATCTATTATTATTTTATTCATAAAATGTTAAGGTATTTTTATTAATATATATGTAATGTGGATAGTAACTAACTACTCTGTGATCATTAGAATTATATTTAATTTGTAGGAATTTCGGAATGTGATTTTTGATTAATAATAATTTATATAAATAAAAAAATTAAACATTGTATGTACGTATGTATGTTTTTTTTTTGTCATCGTCTCCGGGTGAGACTTAGGTCTGAAGTGGCAACCCTACCTAATAGACAAAAAACAATAAAATTTTCTAGTAGAATTATTCTGTAACTAAAGACAATTGATCAGAATTAATGAAAATATAAATCTAAAAATGTAATGTAATAAAATAAATAAAAAATGTAATAAAATAATGTAAATAAATATAAACAATTATTCTATAACAAGGGAATAATAGGAAATGATATATATCTAACAAGGGAAGAAAATGTAGTTGAAATGAAGATGGAGATAAAAGAAAAAACAGAGTTGTCTATTTAATACAGAAAACTTAACATTTGATCAGATTTGGAAAAGAAAATTTTATTATTATTTCAATAAATATTAAAACTTATTGGCACCCCATACTGAGATCTTTTTGTGATTCATAAATTATTATTTCATAGCAGACATGGATCTTATTTCTTGAATCATCTTTTTCATATCATCTACTGATTTTTCTTTAATATTTGATTTGTATTTGAAAATATTGATGCTGATATTTTTCTTGATTTCATATACATATTTCTAGTTTCATTTTATTTACAAATAATATGTTTATCTGCAATATCATTCCTCATTGTTCTAACTGAATCACAAATTAGTTCTAATCAAGGTTTCAAAGTGACTATTTCATCATAGAAAGAAATATCATATATACTATCATCAGAATTGTTTTATACTGTCAAAATATTGTTTAATATTTATAATTAAATATTGTATAATATTTTATAAATGTAAAGCTTGACAATGTGTAAAATAAAAATTACATCATAATTTATTTTATTTTACATGTATTTCATCTAAATTATTATTTATATGCACTTTACAATAAGTTTTTTCTCAAAATAGATTTTTAACATAAAGGCATAAAAAAATCAATCAAAACTAAATAAATGAAACAAATTCAAAACAAATTTGCAATGCTATCAGGCTGCAAATCATCTGATATTACAAATCAGTGTCCAAAAAAGAATGTAATGCCTATAATCATCACTTGCTAACTGGAGAATCTCTCATATATATTTCTCTTATATTTTTATTTGTTATATTTTTTTTTATACAAATCGTAAATTTGTACAATTTTTTCAAACAATACGAGCAGAAATATTGAACTGAGCTTCATTTTCATTATTATAAAATGCAATGTAGCAGCATCATTATGCCCCATAGTAACAGATATAATTTTAAATAAATTATTTAAATTAACAACAATATTTTTACTAATACAATCACATTTTAAACATGTATTTTATAATATGTGAAAAATCTTAGAATGATCTAAAAGAAAATATTTCATAAATTTAGGCCTCATGCCCACATGCAATTATTAGTTGGTCAATTATTTAATTGCAGGAGTGAGAACAAAGACTCTTATTGTTTAGTCTGCCAACAAAAGAGTTGCTAGTAAGCGCAGTCTCATAGGAGTCATTTGTTCTCACTCCCGCAATTAAATAGTTGACCGACTGATAATTGCAATGTGAAGTCTTTACACTACATTTATAAAATAGTTGAACTTCCACCATCTACTAGCAGTTTCATTTTAAACCAGATATTTAATTCAGCAGCTTGAATAAAAGCTTATCAAAACTTTTCATTTTTGATTTCCTTTAAAAAAATATCAACTTATATTAGAACTAATATTAAATTTTTGTGATTTAATGTAGAAGTCAGAAGGGATATAAACATTTTTGTACAAGATATCTGGAATAGCTTTTCCATTACACTATGCCATAGTATGTCTCCATGTAATAATATTCACCATACTATTCTGGAGAAATTTCTGTGTTAATAAGGCAACCATATCCACAAATGAACAAAATTTCTTTCAAAATTGAAGTAAGTAGCATTTAAATGGATTACATATTGTAAAAAATACAATTATATAGAGTTCCCTGATACATATCTAATAAACACAGCTTAACCTCTTCTAATAACTCTTATAACTAAAAGCACTTACTGCAGTTGAGTTACTACTACTTTTTTAGGTACTTCCCACTTGTACTGCTAACGTTTTTGGTCCCTCCGACCATCATCAGGCTGTGTTTTCCAATATCGTTAATTCGAACTCTTCTAGTAGTTCTCGCACAGATTTAAAGATCAACTGAAAAAATATTGAAGCTTCTAGAACATCGTCTTTAATTTAGCGTTCTCTAGATAACCGATGTGTTAGTCGATGACGTAATAAATTTTAGCATGACGTAGCAGCCTTAAAAAACTTAAAAAAATCTGCACTAAATTTAAGAAAGGATAGAGTTGAAATCATATACATCATCTTCTCTCTTTTCGTTGTAGCGCGTATTTCCATGCTGCCGGGAGGTCTACTGCTGTCCTATCGTTCAACAAGTTTTCATGTCGCCTCCTTTTAAAAATTTCTAGCGTTTCAGCTGTATACGCATGGTTCTTATTTTTTATTTGTTTAATAACTCTAGCTTCCTCCCATCTTATGTCTAGGTCCTTCGTGTATGCTTCTAAAGCCAACGTGGTCGTAGTTCTGGCGTTGGCTAAGTCGCTCTTATGCTCCTGCAGTCTCTGGGCGAGAGTTCTAGTCGTGACACCTATATATTTTGCTGGCTGCTGTACTTTCACGTCTGTAACTGGAATTTCATATACCCCTTGCTTTTCCGTTTCTTTTCTTGGGTCCTTTTCATTCCTTAGGAGATTAAATATAGTCTGCCCTCTTAACGGTGCCACTTTTTTGTTGGTCATCTTAGCGACTTTTTTGATAACACCATACTTAGCTAAGTTATTCGATAAGGTAATATATCCTTCCGCTGGTCTTGGTTGGTCACTGTTTTTATCTGTCTGCGGGTTTTGT